>JAJOOS010005896.1:0-20522 GCA_029582725.1 Solanum chiquidenum
TCTTGTTGGACTATTTGATTTTAGTTTTAGTTTGTAATTGTAGGTTGTAGCATTTGCAAGTTTGTAAAGGTCCGTAATTTGATTAACATAAAAAATTCCATACTATGTTTTGGCGGTGACATGTAATTATAGCCTTCGTACTATATTTTCTCTTATTGATGCAATTTGTCATTATCTTTCTTGTTTCACTATATCAAAGCATTTAGAGAAGTGGGAAGTCATATAATATTTTACAGACATTTTCTTATTGGGTAAACCGAAAACCGAACCGATAACGGCCAAAAACTGATAAACCGAAAACCGATAAAGAATATCTTATTGGTTTGTTATTGGGTTAGCATATTTAAAACCCGAAAACTGATAAACCAAATCAATAATATATAAAATCGAACCGAACCGACCGATGCACACCCCTAGTTATCACCACTTTGCTATGAGATTAGTCTTTTTAACAATTATACGGATTATTGTGTTTATACGTCCATCTTATCATGATAGAGTCAAAAATTTAGCAAAAAATATATAAATTTTCTTCTCAAATTATTTTAAGAATATGTATATACGTATAATTTTCTGATAAAAAATGTACATTGAACCACCCTCACCTAAAGTAGCTCTGCTCATGTCTCAACAAAAGGGCGGAGATAAGATTAAAGACGAGAACTTAAAAAAGACTAAAATGAATGTCACAAATTAAACTCTAATTGACATAACTTAAAACAAATAAAAATTCACCAAGTGTTTGTCCCTACATAGCAATCTTCTCAAATCCAAGGTTTACAAATGCAATTTATTAAAACATGGTTTTACAAAACATTGTAATATTATAATATATAGTATACTCCCAAAGTTGACAACCACCGAAAGTTGTAATAGATTTGATCCCCACTATCCTTTGTTGGTAGAAATAGAATTTATCTTTTTTATTTTTATATTATAAATAAGAAAAAAAAATATACATTATCTGATCAACTAACGTATAACTAAATGTAACACCCCCATAATTAAGGAAGTGAAATTAGTAAGCTAAAAAATCATATGTAATAAAGGGATCTATCTAATAAAAAGTTGAGCCCGAAGCGGACCTAGATCGAAAGCTATGAGTACACATAAACTCAATAGTAACTTTTATTCAGATATGTATTAAAAAATTCACTAGTAATTATCTACATAAATTAGACTGTAAATTCAATTATTATTACACCATATATTAATTTGAATTTATCGTAGAAATTCATAAAGTTCAAATTCTGATTTCGCCTATGATTCTTGTTTTGGCTTATATTAGGGGTTGTATATGTATGGGAAAAACCATTTAATAAGTAAAAATATTAGATTTCGAACTCAAATGTCCAAATCCATAAAATTCAAATTCTGAATATGTCACAAATGAAAATTAATGAATGTGTATATATAAAAGAAGATACTCAAATCGGAAGCAGAGTCAACGATCACCCCAGAAAATGATTTTCATGAATACCCTAGATAAATTTTATACACAAACTATGTAGCGGTACTGCCTTAAAAGTTGTCTTTGGGAAATGAGAAACAAAATTGAGACACACGAGAAGTATTTTATACACTACAATAGATTAAATACATTGATAGTATCGAAATTCGTTACATTGTCCGCGTATATAAGTTATAGTCCTGGTTGGAATACAATATTATTTATGCACACTGTATAGCTCGTGTGCTTGTGTATAAATTAATCCAACTTTTTGTAACAACTGTTTTAACCTTTGGAAACAAACGTCCGTTCAATCTGGACAATGTTTTCTTTGATTTAGTCAAATTAATATTATTTTATTATATAGTTTTTTTTTTATTTAACGAATATTGTGTTGGAATACGCAAATACACAATTTTTTATTTTTTTATTTTTTTATGTCCTCATGAGACCAAGTGTGCCTATGTTAGCTATCATGTACCTCTGTTGTTTGCTTTGTTGTCTCTCCTATATATAAACTCAATCTACTACTAAAGCTGAGACCAAAGTTTTTATGTTCTTTTTTCTGCTAATAATAGTGTGTGTATACAGTCCTCAGATTTGTTAAAGGTAAGTCATTTTCTTCCCTTCCTTCACTTTGCGAGAGGCGGATTTAAGATATATAGTTTGTTTGGTAAAATAAAAGTCATTTTTTCAAGAAAATATAATTATAAATCGAACTTATCTAATTTTTACAGTATGATGGTTGGTTGGTTGTTTACGGCATAGTTGCACCTATTGTCTTTTGGTTGCCAAGTATGTTGTTAACACTATGTTCTTCTCCGCCACCAAGGAGCGAAAGAATTAAGTTTTTTTATGGTAATGTCAAAATATATACTTATTTGTATTTATCTAGTGATCAATCTGTTAGATTCATTGATCCTACTCGATCTTTCTTTTCCGTTTTAATTTGCTAACACTTTGTACATTCTTATTAATCTTCAAACTCAAAAATTTCATCAAAACACTCTCCGATTTTGATAATAGTATCATTAATTTTTTATATATATATATATTTTTGGTGAAAATATATCCGATTTTGATAATAGTATCATTAATTTTTTTTATATATATATATTTTTGGTGAAAATATATTTTTCACGAAAAATGACTTGACACACTCATAAAGTCAACACAGTCAAAATGAATGTTTTTTCCTCATATGTACTAGTGATTTAAGCCGAAAGTAATGTATTCAGTTGAATCCGTGCCTGAAAAATAAATAAAAAGCACAATGCATATATTATACTTCACTATTGCCTTACACTTTTTTCTTTTTTGGTTAATTAATTAACAGGCAAAATTATTCAAAGGGTGGAGTTTTAAGAGGTGAAAAACAGAGTTGTTATGGAGGAAAACTATCTTTTGGGATGGAAGAAGAATAATGATTCAGATAATTGGCTTATGAGTGTTGAAGAAGATGAAGAAATGGATGTAGAATTGCCTTCTGTTCATCAACCACAAACACCAATGGAACCAATGGACTTTTTGTCAAGATCATGGAGTCTCTCTGCTTCTGAATTATCAAAAGCTCTTGCTAAGAATCAGAAACACTATAGTTTTGAAAGGAAATTTAGTGTGATTAATGAATCAGTTTCTCCACCTCCACAACTAGTAAGTTTTTTTTACTTTTTAGCTTATGGTTTTTTTTCCCTTCCAAGATATGGTATTATTGTGTTGTGATAAAAAAAAAATTAAAAAATTCTTGGTTTACAATTTTTTGAATTCATATATTAGAGATGTTTGAGGTTTTTTAAGTTTTGAAGTCAAGAATAAGAAAGGGCAGTCTGGTGTACGAAGCATCATGGAGATGTGTAGTTTACCCTGACACAAATATTAGTGGTTGCTTCCATGACTCGAATTTGTGACCTATTGGTCATATGAAGACAACTTTAGTGTTGCTCCAAAGCTCCCTTTCTTTTGAATTCAACAATATTAAGGTCTTATTTGGTCATAGATTGTGAAGTTGAAACTTGAAAATTTGAATTTTTGAATTTTTGGAATTTGAATTTGTGTTTGGACATGCATCTTACTTGAAAGAAATTTAAAGTTTTGTGAATAGAAGTCTGAAAAAATCCAAAACTTGCTCAGACCCCTTTTTGGGAACTTGAAAATATTTGAAGCTCAGATTATCATTTTTCTCTATTGTAATAAAATATATAGTTAAGTTTCCATCCACAATATTCCAATTCAACCTGTCAATTATTTTTCTGAGTGATAGATTTTCTTGCAGCCAGAGACCAAGATGTTGAATTCACAAAACGGGCGAAAGCCTGGAGGGATTGGAAGGTGGTTCCATCATAAGGATTCTAACAATAGCTCAGTCAAGAAGAAAGAAAAGGCGCGCCTAGAAAACGCGCATATGCACACTGTCCTGTCCATAGCAGGACTAGCTGCAGCATTGGCTGCTGCAGCGGCAGCAGAGAACTCAAACGGTTCGAGTTCAAAGATGAGCATGGCTTTAGCATCAGCTACTGAACTCTTGGCCTCACATTGCCTTGAAATGGCTGAATCAGCCGGGGCGGATCATGATCGTGTAGCCTCAGTTGTTAGATCAGCTGTAGACATACATAGTGCTAGTGATCTTGTCACACTAACAGCTGCAGCTGCCACAGGTACATATTTAGTCACTTACAGTCAAACCTCTTTATAACATCGTTTTTATAAATATATTTGGGCTGCTATAGTGAAATGTTGTTATAAAGAACGGATATTATATAACATAACATGAAAATCGGTTCCAAAGAACATTGGATGTTATTACGAAATGTTATTATAGAGAGATCTTACTGTACTATGTTAAAGATTTATATATCAGTAGAAACTACAGAAAACTTCTAGTGCTACAGAAACTAAAGAGGCGTTTGGGAGTCTGATTTCAAGTTTTGACTTCAAATCAGTGATTTGAAATCATGTCCAAACGGCCCTAAGTTTTTATAATATTGAAATGAGACGGGCTTAATGAGTGACGTGAACAATAAGGATTCATATAGTCGTCCCCAACTTGTTTGGAACTGAAACGTAGTTGATACTTGATATTGTGGCAATATGCTCTTGCAAATGTGTTATTGAGATACTTATAATACCTGATTATTAACAGTAGCTATTTTTCTTTGAATGAAAAGCTTTGAGAGGAGAAGCAGCTCTTAAGTCAAGATTACCAAAAGAAGCAAAGAGGAATGCATCAATAAGTCCATGTGACAGAAGCATGGTGGAAGCTCAAAGTTTTTCTGCTGTTTTCCCTAATGACATGGATGAACACGATTCTCCGTTTGCGGGTGAATTGCTGCATCTCACAAGAAAAGGTGAAATACTGATTTATATGCAAGAGCTATTTTAAGTCTACATTTGGTTATTACACAATATGTTCAACAAAAGTTCATTCAATTTTCTTCTGTTGCTGATTCTACTTGCTGTTGTTTATTCTGGATTCTTAGGTCTGCAACGATGGAAGCGCGTTTCTGTTTATATAAACAAGAAATCTCAGGTCTGTTAATAGGCTTTCAAGATCTTGAGATACCATAAGATTCACAAACAGAAATGGAAGTACTAACTTCTGTGGATCAATTGACAGGTTGTGATCAAGTTGAAGAGTAAACATGTTGGTGGAGCTTTTTCTAAAAATAACAAATGTAAGCTCTACCCCTATAGTATCATTGTTTTCCCATTTTTATTTCCCTTGAGTTGTTCAATAAGCGATGCACTTCATTCACAGAATTTAAACTTGACGAGTTCAACATTTAAGACACTTAATGACTTTTCACATACATTCAACCCTCTCTATAACAACGTCATTCATCGAGAGATCTTTTGACAATGTCGGTTGCCAAGAAAAAATGCCCGTTATAGTGAAATGAACAAGATGATTGTTATAGAGAAGTCTGACTATATGTATTTATGCTCTCTTATCAACAAAAATATCGGGTTCAGTCAACTCGTGTTGCATCCGCCTCTGACGCCATTCATTGTGCAACAGGTGTTGTATATGAAGTATGTGATGAAAGTGAACCATGGCTATTCAACAAAGAGATTGAAAGCCTAGATTTGTACCTTAGAGTAAAGACAGCTCAGGGTCTTCTAGAGTTCAAGTGCAAGAACAAAAGTCATAAACAAAAATGGGTTGATGGAATTCAGAAGCTTCTAGATAAAACCAGTTTATATGAAGATACTGAGGGCTCAATGACAATGTTGAAAATCAACAAGAGCTTTTAGACTAACTTAGTTTTTCATTTTTTGTGTTATTTTTATGTATAAAAATGTTTGAGATAGTTCTTGGTTTGTCTGTTTTATGATACTTAAGATGTAAGTTGTACTTGCTGATTGGAGAGACTAAAATCTTCAATAAGAACTTAGTATCTAAAATTTTGGCAGTGTGAGACAGGTCTTGTTTGTAAGAATTTTGTAAATTCACCTAAGAACTCATTATTTCCAAGTAGCTAAATATAATGGAATTTTGTAAGAAAAAACTCATTCTCCTGGACATTTTCTTGTTTATATTTCATTCACCCCCCCCTCCTTATCTAATTAAATAATAGTACTATAGTTCGTAACAGTATCTACTTGGACACTGTAGTAAAAGTGTGTTGAATCAAGAATAGACAGTAAACGCTTTTATTAGAGCTTTACTTTGGAGAAATAAAAAAGGAACATGTATCACCCGTGTAAAATCTGAGAAAGTCCCACATGAGTATTATACCATAACGGACATTCAAAAAACTAGCTTTTCCTCACATTATATTAATGGGGCAAACTCTATCAATTTGTTATGATAATTAAATAAAAAGGAGCACAGAGACACAAAGAATGAGGGATGAAATGGCATAAAACATGAGAAGGACAACCATCTGAGGTGTAATCTAAATCCACCTTAAAAACAAGGTAAAAATTTGACCTTAAAAGGAATTTGAAATTCATCACCTTAGGGTCATACACTAATATAGTTCGAGCCCTGAAATTGGAGAAATCCCTAATAACACGGAAATTTGGATTAATCGGGCCAGTGGGCATCAGATACCACCAGATGATTAGTACCCAAAAACATTATTCAAATGACAAAAGGTTTAAAAGTTCTATAACCATTGAAAGCAGCTTTGAGGCATTTTTGATATTAAAGAACAGAATTTGGAACTGGTACAAATATCTGCTGCATGTGATAAGAGGGAAAAAGATATCAAGACACCCTCTTAAATCTTCGAATTTTACAACATGAATTCAGATGAAACCTCTTTATTTCTCTTTCCTTTTTCCACAATTTCCTTTGTCTGGTAGTTTTACTAAGAACAAGTCACCTTCTCTATTTTTACTTCTCAGAGTGGCCTGTGTGGAAGTTTTACTTGGATAATTGAGTGATAACGATGATATCCATTATCACCGAATGATGGACAGAATAGAAAGAGATTGATGCAGGTATCACAGCTTCCTTTCTAATCAGGACCTAAAAACAACAGTCTTGTTCGCCTCATATGGAAAAATACGCAGCTCACAGTATGATTTGATTGCTTTTGCTAGACACCTTTTCTCAACATCCTCAGACTTTTGTATAAAAGTCCGCAAATTATCTCTATGAGAAACTCTTTCAACCTGCAAGATCAAAAGCTTGCAACAGTAACATCTGGGAGTGCAAATTCTTGATGATAGTCAGAACCTACTAGAAAGATAGCCAGTCTCCCAAAGATACTTCAAGGCTAGTTATTGTACATTTGAAGAATAAATTAGAAGGTTGAAACTATAAATACAAGGTGAGATGGTGAAAACTAGCATGAAGAAGGAAACAATTAAGTACATGTAAGGAAATATAAAATAACATGGAGAAACAAAAACTGGAGGAAAAAAGCCATGCATAAACAAGAGAGGAAAAGCAAAGGATCAAAATAACAAGAATAGAATCAATCAACAGGAATGACATGTTGTTTGGGCCTGAGGCCTAGAACTTGTTGGTGTTGACAGGAATAACATGTTGCCTTCAGATCACAATTTAACCTAGTAAAACCACTAAGTTATGCATAATATCGTTGCACGAGATAAGAAATCATTTCTTTGTGGAAATGGACTACCATATATTTTACAATGCATACTTGTGTCTTGGTGCAGGTTACACCATTGGCCCCTATTAAAACAGTTTTTGACATAGGGCTTCTAAATCTTGTCGGTGCAATTGTGCAATTCTTTGGTAAATGATAGCTTATAATATTCGGTGGAAAGTATAAAAAGGTGAAAACAATGGAAAGCTGGTCCAGTAAAACCAGCCTATTGGAAAACCAATTCTTATGTCAAACTAAATATTTGTACGGACAACCTCACAACTACAAGAATATGTCAAATATTTTGCAAAATACTTCTATCAGAGAATGTTGGAAGGAGGCAGAATACCTTTAGCTTCACAAGTAAAAGCACTGAAAAGGTAATAAAGATTAAAATCATCACCACTTTTAAGGATTATTACCAAGCAGTTCAATTTGTAAAACAAACACAAGACGCCTTAAAAATGACATAAATACCATGATTCAAACATGAAAACTCTTACCAGTTGCTCAATGATTGGACCTGAATCTAGTTCTTCACTAACGAAGTGAGTTGTCGCCCCAATCAACTTAACACCAGCATCAAAAGCCTAGCAACAGATAAATACATCTTATAAAGCTATAATTCCATAGAGGGAAACAGGAAAATAGCCACTTAAAGAAATGGAAACAGGAAAGGAACCTGCTTAGATGGACTACTACCCTTGAACGATGGCAACAAGCCATGGTGAATATTAATGATATCTTTCTTATAGCTTTTTAAGAAGTCTCCAGATAATACCTGCATAAAATCACTGCCGATTTGTATTATACAGACGCAACTTAAGGGTTCAAGTACAAGGTCTAATAGTGCATGTAATAAAAAAATCAGATAACAAAAATTGTTTAGACCATAAAAAAAGCAATCTAGAACATGCTGCATGATAAACAGTTGTTTCTCTGTAAGAGAGGTGCATGTCATGGCAAATCAGACAAAGGACTACTTAAAATCAATTAGTTTGGACAATAGAAAAAAGATCCAGAACATATTTCATGATAAAGAACTTTCCCATTTGACCAGATCAACATTTATTTCAATGTAAGAGAAAACAAGATTAACAGTTATGTCTCGTGCGTTCATTACCTGCATGTATCTAGCAAGAACCAAAAAGTCAGTATCCCCAACTATATCCAAGATTTCTTCTTCTCTTTTATTCTCCTTAGTCGTTGGCAAATAATAGTATGGAATCCCATGCCTCTCAAGAAACCGGATCACATGAGTGTTTGCACCTCGTTCATGGTTGCTGACGGAAAAGCATAAACAATCCTTACAATGACATTGAATCACTAAAATGAAGAAATTTCATACTTTACCTTATTACAGAAGTTATGTGAATAGGAAACCGCCCATCCTGCCAACCATGCAACAAGTCCACAAGACAGTGCTCCTGCACCAAAATTGTGACTATTTGTGTGAGTACTATCAAAAAGGTCTAAATAATTCAACTTGATTACAGTTTAAACAGCTCTGAGAAGTTTAAAAATCAATACCTGCTTTGAAGCTAGAATTGAAATCTTATATTTGGGATCAATATCAGGCACCCGAACGACAGACTTCATTGCATTGAACTTTTTAGCTAGATTAGAGAAGTCTGCATCCATTTGCTCTCGTGGCCATTTAGTAGGGTCAAAGAGAAACTCGCTGTAATTTGCACCAAGAATTAGTTTCTCTAATTGTTGTACTTACTTGCAGACAAAAGAAGGAAAACAAGGGTGGAGACAACTGATTAATTACATCAGAACAGAAAATATATGTTCATAATATCGTTGGGAAATGAGCAATTGCCTTGTAAATCGAAGGAGTAAATAATTATCAATGCAATTATATGCTTTTTGCAGATATGGTGCACTTCAGCAAATAATCCAACCACCAATACTTGGCATACACGTTAGCCTTTTAAAACTCCAGCCCCACACATACCCACAAGCTCACGTGTGTTCCTTCCCATTTTATTTCCTTGGTGGTTCGTTCCAAACTTTATGGTTGGAGGAGGAGGATTTTTAACACTAGGCTAGCTATCTCTTGTCCTAAAGGCACAATATTGTCTTTACAACTTACCTAAAGAAGGAATAATTCAAAAAGGCACATCAACCATTCCATCAGGTACCTGCTACTGCCTACCATCACGAGTACCAGATAACTCTCCCCACAACAGCTTACACAAATGAGAACAAATCACCAAACATTATTTGTCTCTACTAAGGTCTCCAAGATTTTCACCCCCTTTATTAAACCAGTAGGCCACACCCTAGATGCAGGGGCAATAGGTCAGCTTACACAAATGAGAACAAATCACCAAACATTATTTGTCTCTACTATGGTCTCCAAGATTTTCACCCCCTTTATTAAACCAGTAGGCTACACCCTAGATGCAGGGGCAATAGGTTTCAACTCTTTGACACTTAAAAACTTTTTTATGCTCTCAAGCAAATCTAATCTCTCTTATGAAAGAAATGTCATAGTCATTAAAATAGATTCTATCAACAATTCATGAGACATCCATCAATTAATTATGTATGAACTAACTAGTTGAGCTCAACTATACAAATCTCCTATATCCTTCCATTCTATTCAAACTCATTTCATATCTAATGTACACGCAAACTGGCTCGTACACCACAATTATAAAAATAAAAACTACCAACACAACTTTAAAAAAATAAAATAAAATAACCTTCTGGAGTAAAAAACATGATTGTCATCTGGAACAAAAATATCAGCACTGAGAATATTTCCTTCCCTTGATGCTATGCAATCCGATAGTTTTGCAAGGATTCCAACCACATCCTATTCATAATTTAGTCGCATTTCATTTTCCATAAAGGAAATTAAAAACTGATAACTCGATCTCAATAATCTCATTCAAATGTACAAAAAATTGACTTACTGGGCAATGAAATTGATGAATGCCATGAACCAAGGAGCTTGAGGTGGGTTGAGCAATGGACCCATAATGATTTTGTGTAATTTTGAAGGACCTATTCGCAAATTGAGACACTTGAGAACGAGAGCTTGGGGAAATTACTCCACGGAGGAAGTTCATCTTCCTCTCCCCCCAACTCCTTTCGGTGTTTTACCTCCTTTTTGTTTTTGGTTTGCCAACCAAATCTCTGTGCCTTCAAAACTAAAATATATATATATTCCGCAAATTCTCACTTTCTGTTTTGGCATAAAGGTGAGGTGAGTTTAAAAATAAATAATCCCAAACTATTAACCGTTTTAAAAATACTCATTAGCTTGACTAACTCAAATAAAATACACTCTTCATCTTGTAACAAAATAAATCACCCCTAAATTCTCACCAAATTTAAGAGTGATTTCAACGCTTCTCTCCATTTTTTATCAAGAATCTCATGCTCCTACAAGAGTTAGAAACCACTTGTTATATCATGTGGTAGATCGGAGGGTATCTAATCGGAGGATATCTAAATTTAGTTAGTCAAGTAGATGAATGTTTGTAAAACTGTCGATAATTCAGAAATGAAACTAGTAATTTGTGTCAAGTTCAAGGGCGTTTTCAATATATCTCCCAATTTTTAACCCAAGTTGGTTGTATAAGATAATATATAAATTACCTCATAATTTATACTTACATTAATTATACGAATTTCTAAATTAAAAATTAAATATTATTTAATTTTATACATTAGGAGTAATTTACTTCCTAACTAACTACTAAATGTCGTATAACTTATGCAAAAAAATAATTTATGAATAAATTATCTTTTTATATTAAGTGAGTGGAGATCCTCCTTTCCCTCCGCTGATTATCAAACACTTTATTGCCATTTGCAACTAGTAAATTAAACTAGTAGGATAAGTTAGTCCTCCAACCACAAAGTCCAAATAACTTTAGTGCCTCTGTTAATGGAAGATCACTTTTGTGTAATCAAATGTGTTTATTTGTTGGGAGAGTCTAGAAAATTCCAAATAAATAAATAAGTAAAGATCTCCACATTATCAGTTTTCACATAACCAAAACTTCTTGGATTTTTGCATACTTGTATATAGTGGATAACAAGTTCAAGTTTCCAGCAGCCCTGCTAGCAACTCTTTGCTTATCTAGTTGCTCCATCAGGGAGTTCAGATTCATGTAAAGGCTAAAAAAGGCGCTAAACCTTTCGTTCATGTAAATATATACTCATAATAAGCAAGGCATGAACAACAGACATGTTGTATCCATCACTACTCTCTTTTTCAAGCTTACCTTTCTGGTAAAAATGAACAAAAAATGCCTATCAACAAGTAAAGGCATGACACAAGCACTGAAGCACATCGACATTCAAGCAGTAAGCTTCAACAGATTAAGCCATGAGAAATTAGATTGGTTTCAACTTTCATAGTCACTTCATTGAAGATTCAACACATCACAAAGAACTCGTTTCTTTCAAGGAATACACTACATTGTCCCTCGAATTGAAGATTCTTGAGTTCTTCTGATACCATCGGGTGGAGAAACTGATATACCCACGACCAATGTGCTTCGTTGTCTTTGCAAGATCTGAAGTGGTATCCGCCTATGCCCCTCATGTTGGTGGGTTCATGTGAGGATCTAATAAATATTAATTTCACAAGGATAGAAGTTCTATACTGAAAATCCCTCCAAGAAAGCTTAAAAGTTTCTACTTCAACCAATTAGCAGGCAGAAGTGTCCCTGAACAACATAATCGAATACTTGGGAAGATTCTTTACCATTTTCAAAAAAAGCATGTAGAGGTGCTGCATTTCTTGTATCTCTCAAGATATAGTAATTTGATTACCAAAGAGCAAATTTAAGCAACCAACATAATGAACTAGTTATAAAGGTTGTGAACCATAAATTTTGGGGAAACTGAACCCAATTACAATATCATCACAATCACATGGGGAAATGAGGAGCCTATAAGCACAGCTAACAATCCGTCTTGAAATCAAAATATATACAATTACATGAGGAGCAAGTAAAAAATCAGCAAAAGTAGTAAATTAGCTACGAGACAAATGCTGTAAATCCTATTTGTTAGAAATCAACAGAATCACAAGAGGACACACACCACTTATCAATAAAGCTAAGTGAATAAGCAATCAAATATATGCCATAAATCTCATTAGTTAATAATGCATTGCCCAGGACACAGATCACAGTGCCTAATGAAGTCTTCTGTTCAAAAAGAAGAATCAAGATACTACAGATGCTAAGTTATGAAAAAGAGATGGCATGGAAAAATTAACTGCAATTTGTCAGTACCACATCGATTCTAATCAAGATATTCTTGCTTATCAAGTTGGTAGTTACTCCATTAGTGAGTTCAAATTCATGCATGGGCTAAAAGAGGCACTACATGTAAATATGTAATACGCAAGACATGAACAATAGATATGTCCTATCCACCACTCGCTTTTTCAAGCCAAATATGTTTACCTTTTTGACAAAGATGAACAAATTATTATCTATCAACAAGTTACAACATGACACCAGCACAGAAGCACATCTACACTATAGCAGTTAGCTTCATCAGATTAAGCGTGGAGAAAGTAATTGGTTTCATGCGCACAATCTTGAGTTCTTTTGATACCATAGGGCGTAGAAACTGACTTGCCCACCACCATGTGCTTAGTTGTAATCGCAGGATCTGAGGTGGTTGGCCAAGTCACAATGTTGGCGGGCTCATATAGGGGGATAATAAATAGTGATTTCTCTAGAGAAGATGTTCAATACCTACAAAAAATCCTGAGGAATTGCTAGTACAACCAATCAGAAGGAGACGTGCCCCTGGAACATAATCACGTGGGAACAAACTGTAGAAGGCCGCATCTAGCCATCTCTTGTATTGAAGATAGCAATTTAAGCAACAAAGTAATGAACTCGTTTGTTTGTTTTTCTATAAAGGAAAGTAATGAACTAGTTATCAGAATTATGAACTTCTATCCTAAGGAAACTACAGTTCAATAGAAGTTTTACCAGCTCATTTAAGAAACTACAGCATTTCATTAACAGTAACATGACTAGTGAAACACCAAGTACAATGTCAACCATACTTCTTCCTAGCAATTGTACCCAAAAGACTTGGTAATTTATTGCGATTACTCAAGGTCGGTGGTAAAAGAAAAAGTCCAGTGGAAAGTAAACCCAATTGCAGTATCATCCTCACGTGGGAGATGAGGAAGGATAGGAACCTATCAGCACAGCTAATAACCCTTCTTGAAGCTAAAAAACATCACAATACCACGATGAACGATGAAAATATTAGCAAAGATAAGTAAATTAGCTATGAGACCTATGCTGTAAATCCAATTCATAGAAATCATCAGAATCACAAGAGCCACGAACCACTTATCAGTAAAGCAAAGTGAATTAGAAATCGAGTCTAAGCCATAAGTCCCATTAGTTAGAAACACATTTCCCAAGATGCAGATCACGCTGCCAAATGAAGTCTTCTGCTCAAAAAGAACAATCAAGAAAACACAGATGCTAAATATAGAAAAAGAGACGAGACATGAAAAAATTTACTGCAATTTGTCAGTACCACATCAATTCTAATTAATCCACATCCCACAACTTGGGCATGTCTGCATCCTCTTGATCATACAGCCACATCAAGAAAAACAATAATTCTCATGAAATATATCAGTGCAAGCTTATACCGTACTATTTGATCAACAAATATACTTCTACTTAAGCACAACAAGAGTCAACAGATTGCTGACAACATAGCTTGGATTCTAGGCAAAGAAATTCAAGAAAAAAAAATCAACCATATATGAAATAATAATAATAATACATAGGTAGTGGCTTTTCTTTCTATTCGACTTGTGATTACCAAGCTAAACTATATCCTTGAGAGGAGAGCACGGTCTAATCTCTGGGAAACAAAAATCCTAAAGTTTAGTAAAAATTAACAATATAGTTCAAGAGATTTCAATCCAAATAAGAAAGTTAATGCATTTACAACAATTTGAGTTGCCGCCTCTGCTCTTCTCCTTGTTTCTCTTTTCCAAAAGCTCATTCTGAGTATGCCTCCATAATCTATATAAGAACCTTATTCCTGAAAATAAAAACCATAATTTCATCTAAGCATCACCCAACTGAAACACCATATAATCCAAACAAACATCATTAAAGAACAAATATTTCCCTCACATTGATTAAACCAATTGTTTCAATCAATCAATTAACTCTACGTCAATTGCAAACTAATCGGGTAGAGCATATAAATTCTCTAAATTCAGGTCCATCTAACTTTCAGATTATAGACTTTGTCTTTTTTTTTCTTCCATGAATGTGGTGTCTCGACCAACTTTAGCTAGCCTTGACTAGTCCTGCCACCTCCCACCAGCAACACCAACGCTAGTACAGATGGGAAGAATTGTAGATCTCATGATTCTCAAGCACTTCATTGACCACTAGACCACACTTCGGGTACTTCTCTAAAACAAAGAGAATTTAAGTGCACACACCATATAATGTGATTCATCTATATAAAAGTTCCATTTATGTGCTTAATTAAAACACTAAAAACAATGAGAAACTAGAAACTCAGATTAAAAACAACAACAACTACGCGTCAGTCCCAAACAAGTCGGAATAAATCCTCACTTCTCCTCCAATTAAACTCAACTCGTAATGATTATCATAAATTAATAAATCACTTAAAAGGAAAAGAGAAAGGCAGATACCTACGTCTGTTTAGAGTAAGAAGAAGAGGAAGGAACACGCTTGTTCCTAAACATCATATAAGCAAGAGGCAATACAACGCCGATCATCATTACAGCTGCTCCCATCATGTACCTCATTGGGCTCGGCGCTGTCACTTCTATCACTGTCATCTGCACAAAATTCAATCACAGAAACAATCAATCATCAACACATTTCAAAATCATAGCTTCAAATTGTTCCATACATTTACCTAATCGGATCAAAACACAGAATTGAGAAAGCAGAATCGGAAAAAATGTACTTACGGGCATTGTTGATTGAGGTTTATGCAGCAAAAAACGATCAGATCGAACTTCTGTAGAGGTTCTAGACTACTACTGAAGATTTGATCTGGAGAAAATTTTGCCCTTTTATCTCCTTTTGCGTTAATTACACTTCTTGCCCCTATGTTTTGTCATAATGAGAGTTTTAAACCTATATGATTTTCAGGTATCAAGTTCGTCTCCTAACTTTTAAAATTTTTAAGATCCATCCAGATTTTAAAGATAATTTAAATTGTATTTTTCGGATAGATATTATTTGGTTATAAATTTAAAAATAAGGTATTAAAAGTTAACGTTGAGAGCACAATATTTGGAAATTTGACAGTGGTATTTGAACATGAAAGAAAGTTTATTTTTTTATTTTATTTTTTTACTTGTGTTTATTATCAGCATTGAAGTTTAATTAATTTGAATTTGTGTCGCGTAGGATCTCATTCTGAAAAAACACTCTATATCAATGATTTTTCATACATAGAGGCTAGAATTTGAACCCCAGATCTAATTATGGAAGAAATAACTCTCTCCACTACACCTAAGGTTGTTCAAAATGAATTGAAATCAATAATTTGAACCGAAAAAAGTTTTCGTATTATTGATAATGGTTATTGATTTAGTGATTTTGGTAAACAGTTTTAATTTATTTATATTGAGTTATCGATTTCTCATGGTTTGAGGTTTTTTTTAATGGATTAATCGATAATAAGATAGTAAATTAAAAAATCATATTTATATCATTCGGTATATAAAGTTAGGATTTAGTTTTATACTTTCATTTCTGATTGTCTAAAACTTTCGGTTATTCTACAAGACGTTAGTGTATGCTTTTGAGCAAGATACAATCCAACATGTACATGATTCATTTAGTTTATCATCTTATTTTTAATGATTTTTAATGATAATCTTAACGATGAAATCATAACGAAAAAATCAATAAAGTAAAAATCAATAAATCGATATCTTAATAATTCTATAATAGTTTAGTATAATACAAACCGACAACCAATAAGCGAATCCGTGGCGGAGAAAGTTCCAAAAAGACTACTTTTGTTAGGGGTATACTTCTCTTTTTCACGCCCAATTCATTTTCTTTTCATTTTCACCCCAATATTTTATTTCCCTCTTAAAGCAGAATTTGAAATCCTTCAGTTCTGCAACAAACTATCAAGCTCTCTTCTTCCCTTCCTCCCACCTCCAATTCGCCCGTAGCACAGAAATGGAAGAACGAGAAGGACCACTGCTACTCCTATTTATGGAGAAAGGTCCTCTTTCGGGTCAAAATCTGGTATATAAACCCGGTTCAAAGATCCAGATTGGTCGGGGTGTCCGTGGCAACACACTTCCTATCAAAGACGAAGGCATCTCTTCTAAACACCTCCGTATTCAGTTTGAATCCGGGTTCTGGGTTATCAATGACCTCGGATCCTCTAACGGTACGTTTCTCAACACTATTGCAATTGACCCATCTCGACCCACTAAACTTACCGACGGCGATATTATAAAAATTGGCGAAGAAACGTCCATTAAGGTCAAAATTGAAGCAATGGAAGTTCATCCGGTGGAAGAGATCGAGGCAAAGGGTAAAAATACCCGACGGAACACGAGGCGTGTTAAGGGATTGGGGGTGATTGATGAAAATCGCGAATTAGGGCTTGGAAATGGGGGAATAGGAAATGTGGGTGTGGGTTCCAAAAGAGCGACGAGGAGTTCTAAGTATGTGAAAAATGAAGCTGGAAATGTAGATGAAGTTGAGAACTTTACTGCAATTGAAGCTGAGAAAGAGAGGAAAGGGAATCCGAGGAGGACTCGGGGTTCTAGGAAAGTGGAGAGTGTGAAAACTGGGGTTGATAGTGTGAAGGAAGCTGAGAATATTGATTTAGTTGATGTTGAAAGGGAGACTAAACTGTGTGCGGGTAGGTCTAGGGGTTCTAAGAAAGCTGACAGTGTTAAAGACGGGGATGATACTGTGGAGGAAACTGAAAGTCTTGCTGTAGTTGAAGCAGAGCTACAGAGGAAACCTAGTCCGAGGAGGACTAGGGGTTCTAGGAAAATGGGGAATGATGCTGAGGAAACTGACAGTCTTGCAATAGCTGGTGGAGATAGAGAGAGGAAACCGAGTCCTAGGAGGACAAGGGGTTCTAAGAAAGCACAGAATGTTAAATGGACTGATAGTGTGGAGGAAGCTAAGAATTCTGTAGCAATTGATGTAGATAAAGAGAAGAAAGTGTGTTCAAGGAGGACTAGGGGTTCAAGAAAGGAGGAAGACGTGGAAAATCTCCATCAAAAAGCAAATGTAGACATGGAATTGAAGCAACTTGGGAAGGGGAAGGGGAAGGGAAGCACTGGAAGAATAGTGCACTCGGAGGAAGATGAGGTGATGGAGAAGTTGGAAAGAGACCAAAAAGATTGTGAAGAAGCTGTTGAGAGCAATGCCAATGTGGGAGTAGAAAGAAACATGCCCGAGGTGGTTGAAGCAGAACTTCGAAGGGATGGTTGTGAGGGGTTAGTTAGTAATGTTGGTGCAAACATGAGTGAAGTCCAAATGGAAGAGGAGGTGGATTTAGAGAAAATGACACTTGGAGAGTGGTTGGATTATTTGGAGATTTATTTGCCAAAACAAATAATTGATGCCACTGAAGAGATGATTTTAGGTATGAAACAGAAAACAGAGAAATATCAGGAGTTCATGTTGCAGCAGAAGAATGCAAAGGATTGTGATGGAATACCGAAGGGTTAGACTGACTCAGTATGACGTTACATTCTTAGGTAGTTTTCTTTTGCATTGCTTTTTGTATCAGGGTAATTCATTTTTTAGACATACTTGAGCTTCTTATTTGAATAAATGCTACTCTATTGTATCTGTGTACAGTGAGCCCTTGTTTACATACGACAACCGAAAGATTCTCATTTAGTTGAAGTAATGTAAGATGTTGATAACAGAACACTTATTCTGTAATGTTAGATTGTCAGTGATGAATCTGATTCATATATATACCCAATGTCCAGAGATTTAGTCCGATGCTCAATGATTTCTCAAGTATAAAGCAAGGATACTTATCACTGGAGTTATATTAATACAGTTTGGTAGACCACAAAGGTTCAAAACAATGTCTTGTGGGGAACCAAAAGTGGGATACTGACCTGTTATTTCCAATTCTAATATAATACAGAATAGACAGGCATTAGCATTTGCGTATTAGTTGTAACATTCAGACTAGATGGTGGAAGTGGAAGTGTGGCACATGTTTTACTACCATACAATAAGCTTAAGTATATTATATGGTCAAGAGTTTAGCAGAATTTCTAGATAAGAGCTGTAGAAGGATACATCGAGATTGTTGTTTGCTGCATCTATGGATGCCTGCCATTTAGTTTATGTACCAGCCATTTATCATATAGTTTGTTCTCTGGAACTGTAGGCTTTTTTGCTTTGTCAAGAAAAAATGGCTTGTTGACTCAAACAACTGATAACGGGGGCATCCTCTAAAGATAAAATTCCCTATTTAGACAAAATGATCTGAGATTTATAGACTTCACTAAGCATCTGCTGACATATTGAGTTGAGGTTTGAATTTGTTAATGCTAATTGTCTGGCTGTTGATCCTTGTGGAAGTAGCATCTACCATTGGCTACTGTTCCGTGTTTGGTGAAAGAAAAAAATGGCAGTATCATTCTTCAGGATAATGGAATATTTGAAATTGGTATTTGCTCTAGATTAGGCAGTTCCCTATAAATATGATAACATTAAATCATTTGCCTCAATGTTTCGGTGGTTGTCGGTTGTTGCATTAGCACCTGCAATAATTGCATAAGTATTAGTTTTAACTTTCAGAACTAGATTGCGGGATAGGTTTTACTTCCATACTGTAATCTTAAGTAAAATATTATATGGTCAAGAATTATGACGGAGAGTTTCTAATGACGGTCTGTAGAACAATACATCAAGATTGGCAAGATCGGCGCAAGCTGGCTGGGACACCACCATTATTTTAAAAATTGAAAAAAGAAACAAATCATCAGGACTTCTGTTTGCTACATCTTTTAATGCATGAAGATACCGTGACAGAATATTCTACACGGAGGGTTGCCCCATTAGCTCTTATGGTGGGTTGTATGGAAAGAGAGAAATAGGAGAGCTTTTGAGGGAATCGAAAATGAGATTGCACATTTAAGAAATAACGTTTTTCTTTGATCGCTTTTTGGTAAATTCCTTCATGTATAGATTGGATGTCTTTTGTAGAGAATGAGTGAGAATCGTGATTTGATGTAGATTCTCTACTTTTTGATTTACCTCTTGTATACGACTAACTATATGGGAGATTTCATTCCCATTGTTAATAATATCATTTACCGAATAAAAAATGGATTATCTTATTAGCTACCACTAGTTAATATCTCTGTTTCTTCTTCTTTCTCTACTTCTCTTACATGCATTCCAGATTAGTATTACATGTCATGAAGTTCTATTTTCTAGTACTCGGTTTGTTTCCTGAAACTGTAGGTTTTCTTTGCTATTTCCAGAAAAGAGGTCGTGTTGACACAAACAACTGAGATTGGTGGCATCCTCTGAGGATAAAATGCCTTTTTAGACAGTATCTGAGATTCAGACTACAGTAGGCATCTGTTAACATATTCAGTTGGGGTTCGAGCTTCTTTTTGCTTATTGTCTGGCTGTTGATCCTTGTGGAAGTAGCATCCGCCTTTGGTACAGTTCTGTGGTTTATTAAAGCAAAAGTGCCACTATTAATTATACAGGATAACATTAGCTCTAAATTAGGATGTTCCACATTATTATGACAAAGTGAAATCACTTTCCTCAATGGACGGATGTCATGCAGAAGAGGATCTCCTTAGGACAAAAAGTTTCCATTGGACGGAGCCTGAGATTCAACAACGTAAATGTTAGTAGCTGATTTAACAGAAGGTATTCAATATCAAAAGAGAAATTGGCAGCCGTGAGGAGCAAGCTCGTTATGCCTAAAGAATGAAGTTTGTCCCACAAAGTGAAGGGAGCAAA
>JAJOOS010005897.1:0-15040 GCA_029582725.1 Solanum chiquidenum
CCCCCCACCCACCCCCTACCCGCCCCACCACCCCCAAAAAAAAATTAAGTTTGTTTTTAAAAAATATTTTCAATTTCAAAAATTATTTTCTACTCTAGTATAAATAAAAGATATTTCTCAAAAACATTTTTCATTCATAAATCAAATACTAAAAATCTTTTTCGGAAAATATTTTCTAATCACCAACCAAACATGAGAAAATAAGTCAAAAATCAACTTGTTTTCCAGGAAAACATTTTCTAGGAAAACATTTTCCTTCATACCAAACACACCCTAAGTCTTTAGAGTGGCTATTTTTATCAACTCTCCCGAGTCTTTCCTTCTCCTATTTAATTTTTAGGGGATTCTTTATTTTTCAGTTAATTATTGAAGATGAAGATTTTAGTTAGAGAAAACATTTTAATCTTCCTATGTTTTAGATATTTTATTCCAAACCTCTATTATTTTTTCTCGAGTTTGAATTCGTAATCCCCCCCCCCCCCTTCAAATTATGCATTACTCGTCACAAACATGTTTATAATGTTATTATTGATCTGTCGTTTTTTTGGTTAATTTATTTTCTGTTTATTAAAAATTGAATTTGGAAATTAAAAGATATTAATTTATTTTTACTATTCGAATAGAGTGTTGAATTTTTTATGAATACTGAAACATCATATCATCAATAGCTATGTTTCATCAATAGGTAACAAAGATAGTGCTATATTTTATAAATTCAATAAAATATACTCATATGTAAACTGATGTTCTTATCACAAGTCATTGCATTCTCAAGCCAATTTTATCGTATTATCGCTCAACTTCGATGTTCAGGTGCTTTACAGAAAAATACAGTCATTTGTTTGATACAAAATTTAGTATTTTTTTTGTTGTAGTATGCATAATATGTAATTGAGATTTATATTTTTGATAAATTTGTCTTGTACCTTGTTTATTTCATTAAAGGTATCATATGCATTTATTATTATTTTTCAATCAGAAATTTATCGACATATTCATACCATTATATATTATATTATCTTTATTAGTTTCACATAATTTTTATTTGATGGAAAATACATCATTCTTATTTATGATTTTTTTTAATGAATAAAATCTAAAAGGTAAAGTAAATATTGTTAATTTCAACATTTTCTCTCTTACAACTTACTTCTTAAATAAATTTTTTTTTATAATACTAATAATAAGGACAAACGTGCAAAGTTCCAGAAAATAGTATTATATATAATTAGGGAAAACATCACAATGTATCCAATTAAAGGGAGTGTGCCCATTTTGCAGGAGATATTTTGAGAATGGAGCTCTACCATTTCACATGAGAGAGTAGAGGAATGACGAGGGCTTCCTTTACTTTATCTTCCTATTCTTCGCTTATCCCCACCCCGACTTCTATTGGTGGTCGCCGTCGTATCGTCACCGGCGCCGGCGTCGGCGTCGGCCTTTGCTGCGCTGTGGCCGCCACAACCTCTTCTTCTAGGATTGCATTTGAGAAGAAGAAACAGTGGAAAGAAGGTGAATATCCAGATTTCTCTGAAGTTTCCGTTTCCCACCTGAACAACAAGAAGGGGAGGAGGACCCCTATTAACAAAAAAATCCATAGAAAGAATACCGCCAATCCTTGGGTCAATACCGTTCCTGAAGCTCTTTCTGATTGCATTGATAAAAAGCAATGGCAACAAGCCCTTCAGGTCTTTTTTTCATTTAACACCTCTTGATACAAGTTGAAGATCTAGTGTACAAGTTAAGATTTTGCAAAAACTGGTTAAATTTGTGTGTTCTATACCTGCTTATATATTTTTACTTTATATTTTGACATCTTTTGCTAAAAATTCTACCTCCGCCGCTAGATAGCGGTGATAAATGTATATCTTCAGTTATTTGGGTTAATGAGTTGGCTAAAATGCTGGTCATAACCCGATTTGTCCGAACCTTATTACGTTTTAATAATTATTTTTAGTATATAATAAAATTATTATTTTTATTTATTATCAAATAAAATAAATGTGTTTTTTAAAGCATTTTTGATAAAATTTCTTATTAATCAATTTGGATACATATACAACTCAATTTTTAATTGTTGGATTGAAATTGTTTGAGCTAATAAATTATCATTTCTTTGGCTTGGCATTGACACAAGTTTCCAATTTATTGAGTAATGGGTGGAAACTTTAACTGTCTATACTTTTTCTTCTTGTAAACCTATGGATTGAGTCAGGCTATATTTTTGCACCTCTAGGTATTTGAGATGTTAAAGAAGCAACCTTTCTACCAACCAAAAGAAGGTACTTACATGAGGCTCCTTGTTCTTCTTGGAAGATGTGGGCAACCAGGACAGGCTCAACAACTTTTTGATTCAATGATTGAAGAGGGACTCGAATCCACTTCAGAACTCTATACGGCATTGATTGGTGCTTATTGTAGAAGCAACATACTTGACAAGGCATTTGCTCTTCTTCATGCCATGATTGACCTACCTCATTGTCAACCAGATGTTTACACCTACAGTATATTAATCAAGGCATGTGTAGACGCTGACCGATTTGATTTGGTTGAGTCACTTTATGAACAAATGGCTGATTGTTCCATAGTTCCTAATACTGTCACTCAGAATATAGTCTTGAGTGGTTATGGTAGAGCAGGCAAGTATGCAGAAATGGAGAAAGTGCTTTTAGGGATGCTAGAGAGTGCTGACAGCAAACCTGATGTATGGACTATGAACACTATCCTCAGCATATTTGGCAACAAGGGGCTGATTGAAATGATGGAGAGATGGTATGAAAAAATCCGTAATTTTGGGATTGAGCCTGAAACACGGACATTTAATATCCTCATTGGTGCTTATGGGAAGAAAAAGATGTATGATAAAATGTCATCTGTAATGGAGTACATGCGTAAACTCTCATTTCCATGGACAACGTCAACATACAATAATGTCATTGAGGCGTTCTCAGATGCAGGTGAGGCAAAGCATATGGAATACACCTTTGATCAAATGCGTGCCGAAGGGATGAAAGCTGACACCAAGTCATTTTGCTGTCTCGTCAGGGGATATGCAAATGCAAGCCTTTTTCATAAGGTGATCAACACTGTCCAGCTAGCTGGGAAAATGGAGATCCCTGAAAACACTTCCTTATTCAATTCTGTTATTTATGCGTGTGCAAAGGCCGAGGACGTAATGGAGATGGAGAGGGTTTTCAAGCGAATGAAAGATAAGCAATGTCAACCTGATCTCATGACTTACTCTACTATGATTGATGCATACCGGAAAGAAGGCATGACAGACAAAGTTTATGATTTGGAACAAGAAAAGCTCACGATGGTTGCCATTCACTCCAATGACAGCCACAATGATGAAGAAAAGCTAGAGCTGCTGCCTACTTGAAAGCTAAGTATGCAATATCTCTGAACAATGCATCCAAGCTACATCTTTTGTTTGTTTTATATAGAACTTAGATTGCCTAGATCATCTAGCTTTTTTTCTGAAACTAATAATTGTCCACTGTCATTGAGTTTATGAAGTTAAGAGGTGACCTAGGTATGACTAAATACTTATTACTGATGATTATTTCTGGTGTACATCAAATTGAAATGGATTTTCTGTTTTCTGTTTATATTAATGGTTTCTAACTTTTGGCATCAGGACCATTGTTTTCTCCCAATTCTGAACTGGTATGTGAATAAAATTTGTTATTTGAAGTTCAAGCAGGTTGTGCTCTGCTCTCCCTGTACTTCAAGTTTCTTGGGACTTTTCCTATGTTTAATATAATGGATTTCTTGGTAAGTAGTTCCTCTCTTTGTTATTATTTATTAGTTTATGTTTTTTTGGGGTGAGAGTATTGTTTATGTTGCCAAAAGCAACTGAAATTCATTAGCTACAAGAAAACTGTCCTCTGGAACATGGAAGATTCACCTCCTCCCCGCAAAGGGAAACTAACATGAAAGATACATCTTCTCAAAAATAACATGGAAGATGCACCTTCTCCCATAGAGAAAAACTCCCTCTCAGTAGTGTGACAGCTGCGAGAGGCATTATAAAGTTCTTCTTTGTGGCTAAACAACTATTGTTTGAAGTTAATAGAAGTTTGAAAGAAGTACGTTTACCTTCTTTGAAGTTGGATCCTAACACATTCTTACTTTGTTATTTTAATTGTTAAGAAATGGATCTTTGATTTGACTCAACCCAAAAATTGTCTCATGAAGTGGAAAATTCGAAGGAACATATAAGGAGACCAACTACCCATCACACAACTAATGTGGATCTTCTAGTCCCCCTACACATCCAAGACTGGATATCTAGAGCATTTACAATATAATTTGAGACCCTAAAACAGGGTAAACCAAGAATTTGAATTTGGATGGGTCTAACTTTGATACCATGTTAGAAAGAGATGTTGGGTCTAACTCAATTGCAAAAGCTAGCTATGATACCATATTGAAATGTGTGACCATCTCATTATAACATGTTAGAGATCACACTTTTATTTACTTAATTATATCTACAATTGAATTTTTATAAGATGGATTCTATGGAAGAAGAGTAGGGAGGGGGATTTTGGGAAGAAGATCACATGGGAGAGAGGAGGGGATGAAGTATGAAAAATAATAATAAATTTAGCTGAAAAAGAGGCTTTATGCCTTCAAAATCGACATGGTACACATGGTTTGCCACATCAGCATCTTGTATACACAAGCCACACTTTTGTCAATCAAAGGTGTTCAACTGATCATGGCTAAAGATGAAATGTCTAAATGATGTATCGTGCCAACTTTAATGGACTATCTCGATATTTAGCCTAGAATTTATGTAATGAACTATCTGATGTATCGTGTTCATTTTATTTTTTTTGGTGTCTCTGGAAGGAGAGAAATAACAGATGCTTTGATGGAATCTCGACTCCTATTAGCACCCTCAAGGCTAGATGTTTGGAATGTTTATTCAGTTGGCACTTTCTCTCCCATGTAAACAGTGTGGATAACTTTTTGAATTTTGTTAGCTCCTGTCTTTACCTTAAGTAGAATATTCAGGGAATTTTTTTTGGCTGTTTTACAGGTAAGTTTGCTTCATGTTTTGTTTGAAGCAACTTCTTTTGCTCTCTTGTAACCTTTGCATCTTCTTGATGCTTTTCTAATATGATTTGATTACTTTACCAATTTTTTTTAATGTAAAACTTAATAATCATCATATATCATCATATCATATCATATCATATATATTATTATAAGTGGGAAGTTCCTAACTTAAAAGTTGAATTACCATTCTGCCCTTATTTTATCCCTAAACTAAATTAAATATTAAATAATAATTTAATTTAATTTAAATTCATGCATCTAGACACAATGGTTCAAATTCTTTGGGATATTAAAATTTCTATCCCATCATTTTTCTACTCATATAATTTTTAATCAAAAAAGAGAGCCTTCTAAGTACTGCATTACTAACTAATAAAATATGAACTTAAATTCAACAAATGTTATCAGAAAATGGACTAAATACGCCTATTAGTTTTGTGTAGTAAATGCTTGAGGAAGTTATTCATGTACCAGATGTGGATAATGAAGAGTCAAAAAATAACTTTTAATTTAAATTTATAATAAGTGGGGGTTAATGAAGAGTCTATCAAAGACACTCACCAACAACATTATATAATGAAGGGTCTATCAAAGATTTATATACCTGTAGATTGTAGTTATTTTTTTATTCTCTTCGCATTTCTCTATTTAAACACTTTGAATTTATAGGAGATAATTGTGAGAGTAACTTTAGAATATTTTTTGTTTCAAGATCTATAATATATAAAGGCAAGAACAATTCTCCTTGATATATATTGGTTGAGTGTCGTCATCTTTTTTGAATTGCTTTTTGAGGATGTATTTTAGTTAACTTATTGTGTTTTAAGTTGTTTTAGCTTCGAAAGCACCATAACTCTTTCACCCACTATATAAATTTTATATAGTAATAGCGGACAAACATGCAAAGCACGTTCCTAGAACTAGTTATTTTAATATTTGAGAGAAAACATCTCATGTATGTTGTAAAGGTAATTCTACTTTTAGTTCTGAGGGTCTTCCTTTTCCCTTCCATACTAGAATTTGATCGAAAGAAATAAAGTGATAGCTAGGAAATGCACTATCCTATGTAAAGAGAAATGGACAGGGCGTTCTTGCATCATTTTCCTCACTTTAAACAAATACATATTGATACAACAAGAACGGAGAAATAATGGGCTTACATTCCAAATAGTAGTAGTTTATTTGCATAACTAGTACGAGAAAGAACACCGGGACTAGCATGGCATGCCAAATAGGCAGATTAATTTGTCAGAATGAGACTTGTGACTTCAATGTTCTTCTCTCTGGTATGTCCAAACAGTAGAGAAAATATTCTCTCAACAATAATTGCTGTCATGATCAAATTCTTTGTACTAATTAGAGCATAATATTATTAGTAGTTGCCCCATGCACAGTGACTTCAGCCTCTATAACACAAGTGTCCCTGATCAGAAAGCCGGCCCCTGGCAAACTGAAATACCCAATTGATATAAATCTTGGCCATCCGCGAACCGTCTGTGATCCACTGAACCAATAGTTGGCTGCAACCAAAAGTAGTATACATGATTACATAGTAATGATCCATTAATCTTTCAACATTTTTACATCATTAACTGTTATAGTTCTTTACTGCTGTTAAGTACCTTTGCCTAAGTAATGTTGGGCATCAACTTGATCAAAGATACGCATTGTAAAATCTGCATATATCTGACTACCCTGAGAAAGGCTTGTTGGTTCTGCCAATGCCAAGTATAGTGATAAATGGTTGCCTGTACCACTCCCTTTGCCCTTGGAGTATAGCTGTATCTTCCTGTTTAAGTTTATACATACATACAGATATCCATTATGTATAATAGATATTTAGTTACACTGTTTGAAAAAAGGAAACGAGTGATTGTACCATTTATGTTCTGCTACCATGAAGGTCTTAGAGTCTACACAATCTGCAGTAAGAGCAGAGAACTTGTCGATCTTCCAGGTGTGCTTGTAGCTAATGGGGTCTTTCACCATGGAGAGACAGTCTTGTCTACCTCGGAACTTTTCTTGACGGACATATACATCTGCTCCTAAGACACACGTGTCATCTACAACATACCCATTTTCTGGATTGTTGAAAGCTTCTTGACTCATGAATCGATCAAATCCCCATTCCACCTTCATAGCATGGAATCTTCTTCCCTTTCCAGTAGATGTATCTGTTGTTGTAATTAAGAAAACTTGATTCTTTCTCCTTTGTTATGTGTATAAAAAGAAATTAAGTAGACGTAAGAGCAGAAACCTTGGAGGACCAAGTAGTTGTCATTGTTGTGATCAAGCAAAAACAGTCGAAAACCAACATGGACCTCCCAACCTGCAGGTGCTAGTGAGGTTGCATCCCCCATCATCAGATACACAGAAACATGCTTCTCTGCTTTATTCTTGCTTTTGTTTCCATTTGGATGAAACACCAACTTCCTGCACAACTTACAAAATTTAAAACTGAAGAGAGTAGTTATATTAATTAGATTACAGTAGCTAGGATAAATTGGCTGCACCATTTATATCCGCCAGCTTCAAAATAAGGAGAGGTGTATTTCTCAATATTGTTCTTCTTTAGAAGAGAAAGTGACTGAATTTTTATTGTGTAATGAGTAGGGGGTGTTTCTGAAATGGATGTTGAAACTCCTGCAACAAAATTTTAGCATTAGAACATATATATATAAATAAACTGAATGAAATGAATTATATTGTACAGTAGCTTTAAATCCATAAGAGCCCACCATCTTCTTTGTAGAAATCAGCCATGACCAAGTATTTGTTATTATCTTCAAGTCTGAAGTGTACAATCATTAGCCTATTATTTATATGTATGTATCACAATTAAAAAATTGAATTGCCTTTCCCGAAACGTTATCCTTAACTTAAGCCGGGTTACGTTTGTATCTTCTGTTAGCATAACATTCCAAAGTTCCAAATGGAGGTTTCGAATACATATTCAGACTCTACAATGTTCCCATCTTTTGTTGCTTATTACAAGATTCTACAACATGTAGGGATGGCAATTGAGTGGGATGGGTTTAAGGGTATGGGGCCCAGAGCGGGTTTAAGGTTGTGCGGGAAGGGAGGGATGTGGGCGCGGGTTGAAGTGGGCTGTTTTAAAACTGATCGGGGACGGGGCGGGTTGCGGGTATATGTGATTTTATCTGGCTTTAATTTTATTTTTTCAACTTTTTACATGTTATAAGAGTAATAGAGTATTATTTATTAAGATAATTTCTTTAAAGCTACTAAAATATTCAAGATAGTAAATGAAAATGATTCAATAAAAAATAATACAATTTCTTACGTGTTTCCCAATTGACCTCTAAAAATTTATTTTTAAGTAATTATCTATTAAATTAATACAATTTAATGAAAAATGAATTTATTTTTATGAATTTTTATTTTTAATATCAAACTTAACTAGAAAAAAAAATTAAAAAAATTATGCGGAGCGGGTCTATGCGCGGGGGGGAGGTTAAAAAATTTGCGGATTAAACTCAACCCTACCCGCACCGCCCCATTGTCATCCCTAACATATTTTCTTGTTATACCACCCTCTTCCTTTCTTAACATATTTTAATAAATTTAGGTTTAGAAATTCTTTTCATTTTAAGTTTAAAAGATGTTTTTGGTGAAGTGCATAATTTTTTTTATTTCTTAAATATGTATCCGATAATTAAATCTATTTATTTTATATCCAATATTGATAGAATTAATATCTCAAAAGGTCACTAAATTTTGATTCTTTATGTAACAAAATCATTAAACTTTATTTTTTTTATCAACAAAATCACTCAACTTGAGAATTTTATTTTTCAAAATCACTCAATCAAATTTATCCTTTTTTAAAAAATCCAATATGAAAAGATAAATTATTTTGATACTATGTGAACTTGGACTCCACAAATAAATAAATTAAAGGAAACCCATAAATAACCTTAAAGAATGAGGATTTTTTTTTTTTAAGTTGGGATAATTTTTTAATGAATAGGTTCGTTTTTAAATTTATGAGCCTTTTTAGACCATAATTTAAATTAATCTAATGTTTTGTCTATCGGATCAAGAAATATATATACAATATTAGATCTGATTGATTATCTAAAAGAATAATCTTTTAAGTGTATTGTAGACTGTAAAATTTAAATGGGGAAAATAATAATCAGGGTAAAAAATATCGTAATAATTGTATTTATTAATTTCAAAATATGAGTGTTACAACTTTATAATTTGTCTTTTCAAATATATGTATTCAAGGGATCTTGAGTTTGATCTTGAATCAACTTGTTATTGACTTCTACTTGGATTCAAGGGCTTTTGAGCTTGTTCTTGAATCTGGTGGTCTTGATCTTGACTTGTACTTGAATTCAAGAGCTTTTGAGCTTGTTCTTGAATCATCTGGTCTTGATCTTGAGTTATTTTTGAACTTGATCTTGACTTGTACTTGAATTCAATGGCTTTTGAGGTTGTTATTGAATCTAGTAGTCTTGATCTTGAGTTGTTTTTGAAATTGAATGCTTGAGTACTTGTGGCTTTTAGAGAAATCTGTGGCGTTTGATCCATGAGCTTTCTCTAACTTCTAGTTAGAATTTTGGGGTCTTATCTAAATTATGAGAACCCCTATTTATCGTTGTAGAATGGAAGAGTTATGTTGAGAAAAGATTTTTCTTCGGCCAATCAGATTTAAGTGTAATGGTGAAGGAGTTGTTATAGAAACAAGTTTCCTTCGGTCAATCAGATTTAAGTTACATGATGATATTTGATTGATCGGAACACATCACTTGTACATGTAACACATTTTTATTAGTCTTTTATTGGAATAGAAATGACATATCATTTTGACACATGACATGATCCTATTGACTTTTTTGTTTGATTTAGCATGCCACGTCATTTGATACGTGACACCAAACATGGCATTTAGGATGAGATGACATTGAACTTAACAAAGTAGGCTCATCATTTGTAGCTCAAATTAATGGACTAGTCCAATGAAATTGACCTTTAATTAATTCCATACTTATTGGATTTAAATAATTAATCCAATTATATTAATTCATTATATTTATTTGGATTAATATATCTTAAATTTAATATAATTCGGATCATTTAATGAATTTATATCCAATAAATTTTAAATAATTACATGCACATTTGCATAATTATTATTTATTTAAAATAAATTGGGGCAAGGGACAATTGTATAAATTAGCTGAAATTTGAAGTATGGTAGAAGAAAAATAAAATGAAGCTTTCAAAATAAAAATAGCAAATAACAGACTTTGTTAAATTTAACATTCAGCTTTAATATTCATCCATGGATGAAGATAGCGCAACTCCCACACCCTCTACCCCTCCAAAACCCCCAGATATAGGTTTGTACCCTCAGATAAGTACCATTCTACAAATCTTATTCCAATCTCAAATTGCTTCAAAGATAAGCTATTGATGAATGAACTTATTTCTGATGTAATTATTGGGGACGAAAGTCCTATTAGTAGTGGATGTTCTAATGATCTTCTAGGTCATTTTTTTTTCTATTTTCCTGTATTTTTTATAATTTAGAGTTTTTCCATAACCGCCCCGAGTGTCACCAGACAAGTTGTTTGTTGTTTATGCTAGTTTCCATATTTTGGAGCTTCTGAAGTTTAGATATTTAACTTCGATAATTTTTTTAGGTAAATGACTTCTCAATGTAATTCTAATTGTTTCGTTAGCTTCAAAATGTCAATTTTAGTCTAGATGGACCTTTGGTTAGGGTCTCCAGGATTCCAGACTCATTTCAAGCTACCTTATGATTTTTAGCTATAATAGAGCTTGGGTATAGCCGTATAGGCCATAGTTTTCATAAAACACGACCTCCATTGGAAGTTTTGACAGTCTAATTGAATCCAGAATGTTGTTTTAGGTTGGGGCATATTCGATTTGCGTTCGTGGGACTCTAAATAAATCTTGAGGGTCAATTTGAAACATAGGATTTTATCCCAAGTATGTTGGAACAATAGTTGTTAATGATACTGCTCTCGTGGAGCTTGGCTCACTTTGGCGGAACCGCTCCAACGGTGAGCCACCTATACCAGCTATAGCTCCAACAGTGCCCCGCTCCCGCAGAGCTTGATCGCTTCAACAATCTTGCTCTAGTAGGATAGGGTCCACTTCTTTGGAGTAGGGGTGCTCCCGTTGAGGCCCTTTTCACACAGACAACACTACTCTCGCGACCTCAGGTCTACTAGACGATCATTGGGGTTTAATCTCTCTTTTCTCTCTCATTTTTTCACAGAGAAGAAGTCCATTTTGAGCTCGATTAGAAGGGATATATTTGGGGAATTGTTGTGGTTGAGCTGGGAATAGTGTGGGATCATCATCTCACTTCAAAACTTGTATGTAATGACCTTCTAGGTCATTTATTATTTATTTCATTATTTTCGACATTTAGAGCATTTCTATAGTGACCCCAAGTTATTTATAACTTGCTAGGACTGACAGTTTGGTCACTTGGTCGTTCGTTTGCTTTTTGTGCAAATTTCATGTTTAGGAGCTTTTGAAATCTGAATGGTTGACTTTGGTCAAAACTTCAGGTGGACGGCCTCAACATGCAATTTTGATGGTTTCATTAGCTCCGAAACGTCGAGTTTGGTCTAGAAGAACCTTCCGTATGGATTCTGAGGCTTCTCAGCTCATTCCGAGCCACCTTCCGGGTATTGGCTTAAAATAGAGTTTGGGTGTGGCACCCACTTTTCATCGAGATAAACTCAGTTGGAAGATTCAACATCTTGGTTGAGTTTGAAATGTCAAATTTAGTGAGATAATATATTTTGTTTGCGTGCATGGGCATCCGAACCAATCTTGAGAACCTAAACAGAGTTTGTTGGGACTTCGTTAAATTTTTTGGTGCATTGTGTTAGTGCAGCCTCTCAAGCGGCCCTAAGTGGAAGTCGCTTTAGTGGCCAAGGTGTCGCTTAAGCAAGGCCTACCATCTCAGGCCCGACCGCTTTTGCGATCCCTGACTTTGCTTAAGCAGCTAGGGACTACTTTAACTGTAGGCTGTCTACGACCGCTTTAGTGGTCAAGTTATCTCTCTTGCGATTCTGCTTAAGCGGCCATAGTGACCGCTTTTGAGGCATCTGCAAGTAGTTCAACTCATTTTTGGGATCATTTTCTCTTATGTTGTATTTGATTTTGGAGCTCTGAGAACTCATTTCTTTGTGGGAAATCAGTGTTCTTATGGGAATTGGTTAGAGGATTGCTTGGGCACTTTGGTTGGTTCGTTCTTCACGCGTATTGAACTGTAAGTTCCCCTCCTTTCTTCTTGGTTATGAGCTTTAATGGTGAATTGGCTTCTTTTTGTTGCATGATCTGAATTGGTTATTTTCCGAGCTCGGATTGTGCCCATTTTCTAGGCACACTTTCTTTGAGCTAATTAGGACCAATTAATGGAGTCAATTTTGAGATTTTCGATGTAGGTTTCACAATTCCATTTTTGACTCGTTCTTTGGTCCGTTTTCAATTATTTTGATTTTGGTGCTGACACGTCAGTATTGATGTTGTGTTCATATTTATAATAGTGTGGCAGCAATTTGAAGCCTTTCAGAAGGTGAAACTACGGAAGTGTGATTTTGAAGTGTGTGTGCTCAACTTTGAGGTAGGCTATGACTTACCAGTCTTTAGATTGAACTTGTGATTGTGAATTCATGTTGTTATTTGTTCTTGTCCTTATCCTAGACAGAGACTAGTGACTGCCTTAGACTTGCGTTTTGGAGTCGATAAGCCTTTTAGGTACTCCGACGTCACTTTGGACGACTTAGCTCCGTATAGACTGATATAGCAGTATTTAGTTTGATAATATGATCCTTAGCTAGGCGGAAACTCAACTATCGTTACCTTTCATCCATAACTCTCCTTATGCTATGTCCCCGATGTTTTTCGGTTGTGGAACCGGGCTTCGTTCGACTGCTTTGGGATTGGTCTTGGACTCAAGCTTAGAGTGGCTTGTGGCAGCTATGAAGTTGAGCCCCAAATCATGGTAGACCTTATTATGATGACTTATGTTATGTATTCCTTCGCTGACTGATCTTATAGTCATGGTTCAAGTCGTGGGCGCACTGATCTTATAGTCGCGGTTCAAGGTTCGGGCACATCTTATTTAATCACAATATGAGTTTTAGACACATTATCCTTGTCAGGTTGAGATCTGTAGGTATGGTTCTATTGGGTTCTTGGCATGTCTAAGTCGTGGTTTGAGGTCCAGACTATGCACTCCCTTGTTTTGGATTTCACTAGTTCTCATTCATAAATAGTTGTAGCTATTCTGTCTACCCATCAGGCTTAGAAGAGTCCATATGGTTTATTTATTTTCAATTGTGCACGAGTGTACCTTCTGGGCTCATGGGGCCAGTTAGGTTAATAGCTAGTTTATTGCTGTTCTTTTCATTCGTTCCTGGACTCATGTGCTTTGTAGTTAGTCTTTTGTTATCATTTCGCTCGCTTGACCTCTAGTTGCTTTTACTTTCTCGCTTTTCAGATTGATTTTACTTTCCAAGTTCAGTCGGTCTATGATGCCTATTGAGTACTTTTTGATTTGGTACTCATACTGCACTCTGTATCTGTTTTCTTGATGTAGATCCTAGCGCTAGTTGTCAGCGTTGATTCAAGTCAGTTGCGGAGGACTTTGGAGTTGTGGATGAGATGATGGCGTCCTAGTTCGGCCTATCTTCTTTTGTACATAGTTGTTGGCTACTCTTTTGTCTTCGAGACAAATATGTACTTTTGGTCCACTTTTGGGACTTGTACTCGTATAATATCTTTGTACTGATGTCCACCAGGTCGTGGGTTTGGATCTTGTACTTCTGGCTTTTGTATTTATGTTATTGTTCTTTAATTTTCCGCAGTGTACCTTGCTTTCTTGCTTTAAATTTCTCGTTGATTATTGTTTATATACAATGTGCCTATTACTTGTCGTTCTTTGATATGGATTGACTTACCTACTAGTGGATTATGGTAGGTGCCATCATGACTTGTGTTTTCGGGTCGTGACATCGTAAGTCTTGTGAATCTTTCTGTTCTATTCTTGAAATTGGTGTTCTTGAGTTAGTATGGTGTAGGAAATTTTGGGTAATGTTTGAGCTTTGAATGTGCCCAACCTTTTGGCACAAGTTCCTTGAGCTATTTTTGACCTATTGGTGGAGTCAATTGGGTTGTTTCGTGCATCAGTCCGATGGAATCATTCTTTACCCAATTTTGGGTTCGAGATTCCTTATTGCATTATGGATATCAAATAGCTCCTATTGTATCACACCCCGAGTCTACTCCCTAGGTGTGACCGACACTCGAAAATCATTACTTTTTCCAAGTGAACTATTGACTTGGTTTACTATAGAATGGAAGAATACACTTATGCAGAAGCTTTAAAAATGATAAACATTCACACCTCTAAACATGCTTTATGAAAAGTCTGAAATATAAGTATGAATCAACATAATAATAATGTTTATAATATCTAAAGATCAAGACTTAATGGATTCACTAACTTATCCATGAAACCACTACTGAACTAAGATAGACGTCGCAACAAGAACCACGACTATCTGAATCTTCTTTGGGCTCGAATCGATAGTAGCCGTGGTAGTAATGCTCCGGAGCTCAGCTACCGACCTGAGGCACCGATCGGGGAAGTAATAAAGGGACGTTAAATGTAATTCAAGTAGGGTCTTCCCGCAAAAAAACCGAGACTTGGCAATTCAAGAAATAAATTAGAATGTTTGTGTTGAATTTGCTTTTAGTTAATGTAGTAATTTTAGCATAATAAGTTACCTAGCTTTAAGATGAATTTGAATTTTAAATATTTGTTAGGGTTTTTTTAATTGTCAAAGATTATTTAACCTTTTTTTGAATTTTTGTTATGTAGATTTTCAGCATATTATGTTTTCAAGTTGACTATTTAAAGCCCTATTATGCTTAGTAAAAAAATTGAGAG
>JAJOOS010005898.1:0-21937 GCA_029582725.1 Solanum chiquidenum
CCTCAATCTCATCTCTGATTTCACATCCTCTAATATCTCCGTTGCCTCAGAAGTTGTGCAGGTAATTTGTTTGTTTCCGCTGCCTCAGAAGTTGTGCATCTTTTGTCTGCGCTGCCTCAGAAGTTGTGCAGGTAATTTGTTTGTTTCCTCTGCTCGGAAGTTGTGCATCTTTTGTCTGCGCTGCCTCACAAGCTGTGCAGGTAACTGGAATGTACCAGTTTCTATTCATAATGAAGATCTGTATTCAGATATGTACTCTTTCAGTTTTGGAAAAGATACCGCTTATAATATATATGTTCAGAAATTCCATGGAATCATGTATCTAATTTGCTCTGTAGGTAGACATGGTTGCTTATACTAATACTAATACAGTAATACTAATAAATAAGCTCATATTCATATTCAGAAGGCTTTTTATCGTTGTAAAAAATAAGCTGATTTTCGTTTTTACAAGTTGGTCTTGTGCTTGCTTGGAACCAAACTTTCAAGAGAACTCATTGCTAACTCGAATTATCTTTTCTATTTTAAGCTAGAAAACACAATTTTGCAACGGATAGCTCCTTTGAGCTTCAATCAACTTCAGTTATTAACCATTGTTGTGGCATTTAGTGCTACTGTTATCTGCGGTGATTTCTTATGCCGGTTGATTAATGTATTTGGAGGTTACATATGGGTCGGTATTAAGTTGATGCATGAGAGGAACAAAATTTCGATTGAATTCTCATATGATGTGCCCTATGATTCCGACAGTGGCAAAAGAAGAAGTTAATGGTCGAGTGACAGATAAGAGTAATAGAAGATCATATTTGATGAAAGCAAAAAGAAAACAATAATTGGAATCCATAGTTGTGGATACTGAAACCAGTATGGGATCTATGTTGTCTTAACACAATGAAAAAGATGGAACTAACTGATTAAAGGTCCGAAAGTCTTCCATGGGAAAGATGGGGTTATCCCACTTTCCGAAAGATGTCAACTTTCGAATGACAACATGGAAACAGAGTACTCTGTCCCTCAATTTCATCCTTCAGTTGCAAAAACAGCCTCAATAAGTTTTATCATTATTCAGATCAGGAGGTCCTTTTAGTTACGATTCTCTCTATCGGAAATGGAATTCGAAGAAGAAGAGAAAACCATTTTCTGAAAACAAATCATCTAATAAGCACGAGGCAATGGGAAATGAGTGGTTGGAAACAGGGAACTGTCCTATCGCCAAATCATATAGAGCTGGCGTCAACTTTTCAGCTGCCTCCTGGAATGAAACTTAAATGCCCACCTGCAGTTGTTGCTGTCAGGGCTGCCCTGGCCAGGACTTTCTCTTTTGTGAAGACTATGCGGCCGCAACCACTATATTCAAAGATGCTTGTTAATGGAGCCTTGGGAATGGCAGTTAATATTCCACTAGGGATATGAAGAGAACACACTGAGAAGTTTTCACTATCATGGTTTACTGCAGTTCATGCTGCTGTTCCCTTCATAGCTATGTTGAGGAAATCAGTTGTGATGCCCTAAACAGCTATGGCATTAACCATTGCTGCTTCTATCTTGGGACAGGTCATTGGCTCAAGATATGAAAGCACGCAACTGCACAATGAATCTAAGTTGTTACACTTCATTTTCGATGTTGCATTTGTGTTGACACAATATGAGTGTGGAATTCGTATTGAATTCGATAAGTTAGTCATAAGCTAATTAAGGAAGCAACATCAACAGTTGTTTCCGATGTTGGCAAAGTCAACAGAGACACCTCTATTGCTTGTCCTCATCATTACCATCGATGTGAGTTACCATCCTTACTAAAACTGAACCAATATTGGGCGGATAAGTTAGTCATAAGCTAATTAATGAGTGTTGGTGTTTGATTGTTGGGCGGATTCTATTTTTTATCCATCCTGTCTACTTTCTTCAGATCAGTATTATTTACTTGAACCAATAAGAGCAGTTTAGTGGAGCACTAATTGGTTATATTAGATCAACAGAAATTCCAAGAAAAAAATTATTTTTCTGCTCTTGAATCAAAGGGTTTCAATTCTTGTTTCATGTATTAGGCCTTTGAGTTGTAACTTTATCAGTTTTTTTTGTAAAAGTAATACTTCTAAGGTCATAATCTGTTGGAGTAAATATTGATTCAAGCTAGAGTTAGTCTGAAGATTAATACACAGTGTAATCCTTTTAACTTGCTTCAAGTTAGAGTTAACTTGAGGGGGATTTGTTTATTATCGTTGTACAACAAGGTTTAAAGCCAAATCTTTAGGATTTTTTTTATAATCAAGTTTGGCTCAGTGTTTTAATAGAGGAGTTGAATTTTAATTCCATAGGAATCTAAGTGAATTGCGATTTCCATACCTTTAAGCCAGTGTAGTTTTCGAGGTGAAAAGAAACATAATAAGAAAATAGAAGAAATAAAGCTCAATTGCTTTATTTATTTATTATTAATAATTGTGAGATGGTAGGAAGTCAGCCAATTATTACTAAAAAATATTTAATGCTAAATCTGATAATTGTGGTTAGTGATAGAGGGTGGATCATGAACAATGGAGGCCTAAACTCAAACTTTATTAAGAAGTTTTAAACTTGAAAAAACATATTTACTAACGTGTTTCATTCTTCATATTTGACGTTTTTGAATTTTGAGAAATAATAAAAGGACAATATGCTATATGATGTAAAAATATAAATAGTACAACTTCAAATTTATAGAAAAAGATAGTAGTAAAATGCATCGCAGTAGTGACACATAATAAAAAAGAAAATAGCATGTGCAATGCGTGTTCAGTATATTATATATGGTAACCCTAGCGCAAAAAAATAAATAATCTAGTCTAATTATAATACTAGATAAGGAAATTAAGTGACGCACTATGAAATCAAAACATGATTGATTTTGCAATTTGGAAGAATAATTCAAATTTAGAATAGGAAACCAATTTATATAGGATTTGGAATTTACTTAACTCGTGTAGTCAAATTATCATAGGAATATGATTTCTAATCCTAATTAAATTAGGCTTTACACTTCTATAAATAGGAATCGTGCTTAGCTATTTTTATATAGCGGAGTAGAGAGCATTCAAATCATCGGAATCAAACAAAATGGAAACAGAGTACTCTGTTTCTCAATTTCATCCTTTAGCTGCAAAAACAGCATCGGTAAGTTTATCATCGTTCGGATCAGGAGGTCCGTTTAGTTTTGATTCATTCTCTCGAAAATGGAACTCGAAGAAGAAGAAAGAGCCTTTTCCTGAGGAAAAATCATCGAATAAGCACGAGGCAATGGGGAACGAGTGGTTAGAAACAGGGAACTGTCCTATTGCGAAATCTTATAGAGCTGTTGGCGGAGTTCTCCCAATTGTGGCATCAGCTTTTCATCTACCTCCTGGAATGAAACTCAAATGCCCACCTGCAGTTGTTGCAGTCAGGGCTGCCCTGGCTAGGACTGTTTTTGTGAAGACTATGCGGCCGCAACCATTAGTATCAAAGATGTTTGTTATTGGTGCCTTGGGAATGGCAGTTAATATTCCATTAGGGATATGGAGAGAACACACTGACAAGTTCTCATTATCATGGTTTACTGCAGTTCATGCTGCTGTTCCTTTCATAGCTATGTTGAGGAAATCAGTTGTGATGCCTAAATCAGCTATGGCATTAACCATTGCTGCTTCTGTATTGGGACAGATCATTGGCTCAAGAGCAGAGCGACTTCGACTACAACATATTCAGTCTAGTCCAACAATCGAAAGAATAACTAACATCAAGTATCAATAATTGAATTCTAATCGAACTTCTTTATGTATGTAATAATTTTTTTAATTATAAATATAAATTTTGGACGTTGGACCGAACTCATACTCCACCTTCTAGTTCAACCAATGCGTAACATGTGCAGTGCTTGTTCAATATTTTATACTTTTATATCTATCTATGGAAGCACAAACAAAAATCTAAGCAAGAAATAGTGTAATTATATTCCCTAAAAAATTAGGAATAACATGGCATGTGGTGAAGATATGAAAGCACGCATGAATTTGGCCACAACAAACGACTTCAATGTTTTGGAAATAAAAATCCTCCTTAGTTTAGTCTTATCTGAATTTCTTCATCTTACCTGTCTTGTTCTTATATCTTTACACATTAATTTACTGCATTTATAAACCAGATAGTATATGAATTTCAGCTAAGTTACACTTAGAAACATACAATGAAACCACAACCAATTTGAAAATCGCAGATTCATAATTTAAACTGCATGGGTTCTGAATTCTCCAACATCAGTAATTTAATCATATACATATAAGCCGCCAAGTATTTGTAAACACCAAGAGCAGCCTGTAGCTACATACAATAAATCTACAAGCTCAGTTTTTTATTTTTTTTGCTGCTGACATATTCTAAGACTAACATCTCATTTCTCCAATCAATTCGATCACATCCCTTAATGGTAAACCTAATTTAGTAGTTACATTTACATCACACTGCTTTATGAAAATTCTTCAAGACTTCCATGAGTTGAGTTTCTTCCCTATACACAACAGAAAATTCCACTGATTCAGTGCCCTTCTACTCTGCCGTACTTTATGACCTGGAGATAAAAATTACAGCTCATTTGAGAAAAAACATTGAATATTCTGTTTAGAATGCAGTACTACGGGGTACAAGTGTAACAAACAAAAAGACCATTTGGATGAAGAGATGTTTGGCCCTGTCGAGGAGTTTCTTTTTGCTTTCTTCACTTAAGACCTGCTCCAGTTCATCAAACAAAAACATATAAAGTGTCAATAGTGTGCATGAAATACACTTATTGCCTGTTTAAGAGAGATTTTCCTGATACCATACTTGAAACTAAGAAATGAGAGTACAACCACGCTATCCCCCTCAGACGGGAAAAGAGAAAATTTTGCCAAAAGAGTGTATGTTCTTAGATACTTCCTCTTGGTATACCAATTCTTTCAGGTGGTGTAACTTGCTTGAAGTTACAAACTTCGACAACATTAAGAATTTGCAAATTTAGTATATGTGGAACCTCCCTGTGGAATTTCCCGTGTACACAAAGTGAATTGTCTATCTTGGTAATACCAATTTCTTTTAGGTGGGGAGATTTGCTCTAATATGTCACATTTTGACAACATTAAGAAGAGAAGGAAGGCTGATAATTAGCCTCGACTCTCCAGGTAGAGACATGCATAGATAGTTTGTTTTGGGTTAACTTGAATAACCAAACAAAGATTTACATAAATGGAAATTTTCTCTCTGAGCTACAAGTAGGACCAAATATATTGACATGTCTAAGGTGATGTGCTGGACAAATCCTAAAAAAAATTTGGTATCTACAAGTGAAGCACAACAATTGAAGCTGGATATCCCAAATGTTATAACAAAATTAGAATCAATACTTACGTAGCAGATGAAACAGCATGGCCTTGAAAGTCTAATCCATGGTCCTGTACAGATTGCACCGAAAAGAAAAACATCAAAACAAATATAAATGCAACAAGAATATGAAATTTGTAAGAGACAACAGTATATATCAGACGGGTAAAGAACCTTTTGAGTTGAATTATCTTCAAGCATCTCCCATCGTTCTTTATGTAGTCTCAATTTCTCTGCTTCACCATCATCATATAAGACCTAAGAAGAGAAACACCAGAACAACATGTGCAAGTTAGGTAAGATTTCTACTTCATGATCAGTGTATATTTCCCTTCCTTGGTTAGTTATGAATAAGGCTGTAACAAAGAGGTTTCTAAATTGTAAGGTCATCCCTGTATGTAAGAATGGATTTATGTGGCAGATCATGAATTTGAATAGTAATAGACTTGGCTATTCCCTATTTTATGTGAACCCATTTGACTCAACATGGAGATATAATTAATATTAATTAACATATATGTCACCTGATACTATTTAGATAAGGAAACATATGATACTAGGGTTCAAACAGATCTATAAATATGAATGAGAAGTGTTGAAACATAAACAGTAACTCAAAGAAAATTATGAATTTAGCGAGACAATGACAAGGCTTCATAATAATCTCATCACCTTGTGTTTCCTTTCCACAGGATCAAAAGAAGAAACTACTCCCTCGTAAAACCTACAAAGAGAAACATTAAGATGAGAAAATGTAGCAGATTCTTCCTCCTTATTCAAGATAAACTAATACTGGAATTGGTAGAAATGAAATTGAAATGTCATCTGACACACAGTCACAATATAGGGTTTCTAAACTACAGTCCAAACTGAGTGTATCCACAGTAACTCATCAATTTTTACATTGTTATATATATCACTGAGTTATGTTTGCAGAGGAATTGTGAGCCAACAAGTACTTGCAAAAAGAATAATTCAAAATGAATCAAATATATAGAATAGTAATATCGCCAGCAACATTAGCCTGTTTCAAACTTTCATACAAGAGGCAACCAACAGGAGAAATCTACCAAAGGTAAATACTATGATCGGTCAAATTGTAGTGGAGGTTGGTTGTTTGATAGGTGGCTGATCCTTTTGGATGGAGAATGAGGCAGAGAGGAGAAAAAGGAAAAGAGAAAAGGACCATTAGTATGATTGGTTTTGAGTAAATTGAAAAATGACAGAGATATTTTTTCACATACTTGTGATCTGAACAGAAAGGATACTTGAACTATCCTGTATGCTACATGCAGAACCAATTGCAATCCATAATTCTTTTGTTAGACAAACAAACTGCATTGGAAACTCAGGAACCCATTAACAGCAAAAGGTTACAGTCTGACTATGCCTATGACCGCCATAATATGCAGGAATTGTCTGCAAGTTTTAACTCTGCTTAAAGCATCAAGGATCATGAACTAACATATACTTAATTTGTCCTGTTTTATGTGACACACTTCCCTTTTTAGCCTGTCGAAAAACGAAATGACACCTTTTATAATTATAATTTAGAAATAATTTAAATTTGAACTTCCCATTTTACCCTCTATGACATGATTTTATAGCCACAGAAATATCTATGGCATGTTTTAGACAACAAGTATCAAAAGACGTTCTTTCTTTCTTAAAATTCGAGCCCAACAGAAAACTGAGACATATATTGGGATAGAGGGAGTAACTCGAGAAATATTGAATGAACCAAGGAATAATATAAGCTAAAAATAAACACATGCTAGAATTCTTGCAATACCATCAAATCCAAAGATATATAAGTAACTGGAGGAATGAGGTTCTTGCACATAGCCTAGCAGGCAAGCCAATATTTTAGAGCATAAACTCGATAACTGAAGGTTACATCAAGTGCTGAAACGTGTGTGTGTGTGTGTGCAGGATGGTTGGGTTAGTACAACAAATTTACAATGATTTGCAGTGCTCACATCAATATTCCAAAGTACTCACTTTTCATCCAATGGCCACCAAACTTTTATTCTAGCGCCAACCAGTTCCTTACCATAATCTTTCATGGTACAAGTCCTTTTAGAATCCTGAAAATAAAATTAGAACGACGAGTGCTTCAGACATGAAAACACTTAGAACCACTTTCTAATACGAAATCTGTCAGAAAAAACACTATATCAGATGGGTAGAGAACCTTTTGAGATGAATTGTCTTCAAGCAATTCCCATCGTTCTTTATGTAGTCTCAATTTCTCTACTTCACCATCATCATATACGACCTAAAATAGGAAACACCAATCAACACTGGCCATTTGGAACTTTCAGGAGGATTTTTTGCAAAATGCTACAGCCAATAAAATATGGAAGTTAGATAATGCTACTTCACGATCAGTATATTTAAGAATAGGGTCTACAACAAAGATGTCTCTAAACTGTAAGGTTGTACCTGTATGTAAAAAGGGATTTACGTGGCAGCTCTTGATTTTGAAGAGTTAAATAGATTTGTCTATTCCCTAGTTTATCCGACCCCATTTGACTTAACATGGAGTTAGTTTTACTTGCAGGTATATTAGCAGTGGTAGGAGAACTTTTTTTGAAACATATGATACAAGGGTTTAAACTGATCAAGGATGTGGAATTGTTGTTGTTGTGGGGTTGTACATGCATTAAACATTAAAAGATATCCCGAATGAGAAGTGTATAAAATATAATGGAACATATAAGTAACTTAAAAAAACATTCTAAATTAGAGAAACAATGACAAGAACTCATAAAAATAAATAATATTGTCACCTCGTATTTGTTTGTGTCAGAATCAAAAGAAGAAATGACTCCCTCGTAAAACCTATAAAGAGAAACTTTAAGATGAGACATTGTAGCTAGATTCTTCCTTCATATATTCAAGATAAAGTAACATCAAAATTGGTAGATACAATGAATTGAAGAACAAAGAGATATTCAAAGTTGTGCGAACAATAATGGCATTAAACTCATGAGTATACCATGAAACTCGGGGAAAGAGTGATGGAACATAGAGTAACAGAAGCCACTTGAGATTTATGCCTGATAGATCTACAACAGAGGCTACATTCCTGCTAACTCTTTGATGTGCCGTGAAATTCCAGCACATTCTACGCCATTTACATAGACTTTTCACGTCCTTAATGCTTTTTTAGTATATGATTCTTATGTTATTTTACGTTTTGTAGAGGTTTTGAGGTAGGACACAAAAAAAGGGCAAAAGTGAACAAACACATCAAAAAATTGAACCGTTCTGTGGACCGCCACAAAACCAGACTGCACACCGCAGAATGGGTCTGTCAGCCACAAAAAGAGACAGATTAAAAGGACTTTGAACACCAAAATGCGATGATCTTTTGCGGTCCCCTTTCTGTTCTGCGGACCGCATTCCGGTCTGCGATCAAGAATAACATGTCATGAAGCCCATTTGCAGACGACATTCTAGTTCTGCGGAGCACATCAAGACCACAATTTAGGAAGAAATTACGGTAGCCCAAAGTTGAAATGTAATTAGTGTCTCCTAGTTGGTTTTGAAGAGCTAGCTAAGTTAAACCCGCTAAATAGTCAAGTGACATTAGGGGGCAATGAGATTCCAAGGTTAACAACTTGTTCCATGATTATTATTATTAGTTAATTATTTGTAACATATTATTCTTGATGATAATCAATTCCATAATTTCCATATCTCTTGTTTTCCTTTCTTGCGAGGTCATTGATCATGGGGTGAAACCATAATGAGAGTAGGTGTTGAAAGAAGATGAGGTAAACCTAAACTCACGTGGAAGAAAGTTGATAATTAGTATGAACTGTTTCGAGTAAATTGATAAATGACGGAGATATTTTTTCACATACTTGTGATCTGAACAGAATGGATACTTGAACTATCTTGTAAGTTACATGCAGAACCAATTGTAATCCATAAATCTTTTGTTAGACAAACAAGAAAACATCAGATTTTTAGACAATCAAGCTGCATTGGAAACTAAGGAACCCATAAACAACAAAAGGTTACAGTCTGACTCTACCTATGACTGCCATAATATGCAGGAACCGTCTGATAGTTTTAACTCTGCTTAAAGCATCAAGGATCATGGACTAACATATACTTCATTTGTCCTGTTTTTATGACACACTTCCCTTTTTAGCCTGTCCAAATAGAGATATAATTTGAACTTCCCATTGTACCCTCTATGACATGATTTTATAGCCACAGAAATATCCATCGCATGTTTTAGACGACTAGTATCAAAAGTCTTTTTTTCTTTCTTTCTTAAACTTCGTGCCCAATAGAAAACTGAGACATATATTTGGACAGAGGGTACTACTCAAGAAATATTGAATGAACCAAGGAATAATACAAGTTACAAATAAACACATGCTAGCATTCTTGCAATACAATCAAATTCAAAGACATAGGAGTATAAGTAACTGGGAGGAACGAGGTTCTTGCACATAGAGCCTACCAGCAAAGCCAATATTTTAGAGCATAAACTCGATAACTGAAGGCTACATCAAGTTGCTGAAAAGTGTGTGCGCGCAGGATGGTTGGGTGGATGAGTGTGATTAATACAACAAATATAATATGATTTGCAGTGCTCACATCAATATTCCAAAGTACTTACTTTTCATCCAATGGCCACCAAACTTTTATTCTATCGCCAACCAGTTCCTTACCATAATCTTTGATGGAACAAGGCTTTTTGGAATCCTGGACAAAAAATTAGAACGACGAGGGCTTCAGACATGAAAACACTTAGAACCACTTTCTAATATGAAATCTGTCAGAAACAACACTATATCAGATGGGTAGAGAACCTTTTGAGATGAATTGTCTTCAAGCAATTCCCATCGTTCTTTATGTAGTCTCAATTTCTCTACTTCACCATCATCATATACGACCTAAAATAGGAAACACCAATCAACACTGGTCATTTGGAACTTTCAGGAGGATTTTTTGCAAAATGCTACAGCCAATAAAATATGGTTCAAGTTAGACAATGCTACTTCACGATCAGTATATTTAAGAATAGGGTCTACAACAAAGATGTCTCTACACTGTAAGGTTGTACCTGTATGTAAAAAGGAATTTACGTGGCAGCTCTTGATTTTGAAGAGTTAAATAGTTTTGTCTATTCCCTAGTTTATCCGACCCCATTTGACTTAACAAGGAGTTAGTTTTACTTACAGGTATATTAGCAGTGGTAGGAGAACTTTTTTGAAAACAAATGATACAAGGGTTTACACAAATCAAGGATGTTGAATTGTTGTATAAAATAAGAATGAACATACAAGTAACTTAAAGAAAAAATCTAAGTTAGAGAAACAGTGACAAGAGTTCATAAAAATAAATAATCTATCTCGTCACCTTGTGTTGGTCTGTCTCAGAATCAAAAGAAGAAATGACTCCCTCGTAAAACCTGTAAAGAGAAAATTTAAGATGAGAAATTGTAGCTAGATTCTTCCTTCTTATTCAAGATAAATTAAAATCAAAATTGGTAGATACAATGACATATAGAACAAAGAGATATACAAAGTTGCGCGAACAATAATGGCATTAAACTCATTAGTATATGATGAAACTCGGGGAAAGACTGATAGAACATAGAGTAACAGAAACCAGTTCGGATTTATGCCTGATAGATCTACAACAGAGGCTATATTCCTGCTCACTCATTGATGTGCCATGAAATTATGGCACATTCTATGTCATTTACATAGATTTTTCATGTTCTTAATGCTTTTTTAGTATAAGATTCTTATGTTATTTTACATTTTGTAGATATTTTGAGGTGGGACACCAAAAGAGGGCAAAAGTGAACAAACACGTCAAAAAATTGAACCCTTCCGTGGACCGCCTCAAAACCAGACTGCGCACCGCAGAATGGGTCTGTCAGCCACAAAAAGAGACAGAATATAAAGGGCTTTTAAGACCAAAATGCGATGATCTTTTGTGGTCCCATTGTTGTTCTGCGGACAGCATTCCTGTCTGCGATCAAGAATAATAAGTCATGAAGCCCATTTGCAAACCACATTTCTAGTTCTGCAGAGCAACATCAACACCGCACTTTAGGAAGAACTTAAGTGTAGCCCAAAATTGAAATGTAATTAGTATCTCCTAGTTGGTTTTGAAGAGCTAGCTAAGATAAACCCGCTAAATAGTCAAGCGACATTAGTGGGCACTTGAGATTCCAAGGCTAACTACTTGTTCCATGTTTATTATTAGTTAATTATTTGTAATGTATCGTTCTTGATGATAATCAATTCTATAAGTTCCATATCTCTTGTTTTCCTTTCTAGCGAGTTCATTGATCACTTTACCCGCTCTCTAGATAGATTTTATCTTTATTATTTTTAAACAAAATCAAATATTTCAAAATCAATTGGTTAGCTTAATTGGTGACAATTCCATAACTAGCTTGGTTGCCCTAGAATATTGTTCCATGTGGAGTTCGACCCCGACTCTTAGTTGGGTAAATTTTATTGCAACGACCATGTTCACTTCTCTTTGGGAAGTGGATTTGGACGCCATCACTCTTCTAACAAGATTGTTGGAAGTTTATTATGAGAAGAGACGTACCTATCGGCTATCGTGTTCATCGACTCAAATAAAGCATAAGAAGAAGTACCACGGAAGGTCCTTTGGTGGGTGATGGAGGAGAAAGAAATTCATGATAAATATGTAAAATTCATAAAGGACATGTATGAAGGAGTTGTCACTGGCGTGAGAACTAATAAGAGATACGGAGGAGTTGATTTTCCTCTAACCGTGGGTTTACACCGAGGATCGTCATTGAGGCTCTACTTGTTTACTCTAGTTATCAATGAACTAACCAACATAATACTATGTGAGGTCCTTCACCATTTGCTGATGAAATTGTGTTAATCGACGAAACCAGTAAGGGTGTCAACCAAAAACTTGAACTGTTTAGAAGCACTTTAGAGAGCAAGGGTCTTCGGATACGATGATTAAAGTAAGACTAAATATATGCTCTTTAACTCTAAAGTTTAGTCAACATGAGAAGAACTAAATTGAGGTGAGACTAGACTGGATTGACGTGCCTAAATGCAAACAATTTAGATATCTAGACTCTCATTGTTCCAGAAGGATGAAGTGATAGATGAAGATCTTACTTAATAGAATTAAATATGGATGATTTAAATGGAGAAATATTATGTGATAGATTGCAAGCTTTACATAATAATTATAAGTCCGACAATGAATGCTGGGTCTCTAAAGTTCAACATATCCACAAGATAAGTGTCGCAGAGATGCGACACTAAGATGGATGTGCGATCATGCCTGATTATATAAGACTAAAAATGAACACATTCGCTAGAAGGTGCAAGTAGCATACATTAATGATAAAAGGAGAGAAGGTCGCTTGAGATGGTTTTGTCACATGAAGGCATGGTCTCCAAATTTGAACTCTGGTTACAGAATCAAGGATCATGAAGTACCACATAACTCAAAAAATGCCGAATGAGCCAAGGTAGAAGACAAAGTTATGGATAAAACCCATGCTATTACTAGGTCTATACCATCAATTCAAACACTTGTAGGATTATAAGTATGCCATCGAAGGAGATTCTTGAACATAAAGCCTAGCAGGCAAGACGGTGTTTTAAAGAACAAACTCAATAACTGAACTTTACATCAAGTTTCTAAAAAGAGTGCGCATGCAGGATCGTTGGGTGTGACTAGTACGATAAATTTACAACGGTGTTGCTGTCCTCACATCAATATTTTAAAGAACTTACGCTTGCTCCAATGGCCACCAAACTTTTATTTTAGCGCTGATCAGTTCTGCACCATGATCTTTGATGGTACGAGCCCTTTCAGAATCCTGTGCAGCTCACAAGTAAAAAGGAGAATTGCAAAAGGAAAGTAATAATTTGCTCATTGCAAAAATAAATTAGCAAAGATCTTGAAATAATTATTACTGAGCTACACGGTTGTCAACCTTATCTCCAGATTCTTCAGTATTAGTTGTTTTATTCTTCTTCTTCCTCTGTTTCGTTCCAAAAATTTGTTGCAGTGTTGGCTCCTTGTGTTCTTCGAGGTTTCCTTCTTCATTTTTTATGCTAGATTCAGATTTTCTCTCTGCGTCACAATCTGAAGCAGACTCATTCTTCCTTGAGTCACTTCCTCGTTTTCTTTTGGCACATACTATGTGCTTGGTTCTCTCTTGGGATTGCGGCACATCTCCTATTGGAATTAACACAACCAGCTCATCATCGTCATTTATCAGGATCTCTTTTCTCTTGGGCTGACACAAATGACCATGACTATCTGTAAGTTCATGACTTCCAGTCCCTTCCTGGTTTTCTTTTGGCATATTTGTTGCTGGTTGCATATCTTCTGGATTGACAGGTTTTATGATATTTGTTGTACAAGTATCCTTTAGCTTCTCCCTGTGAGTATCATCCTGCAGCACTGGTTCACAAAATTTAGCCTCAGATGGACCAACTTTTACAGGATGACCTGTAAGTTTATGACTTCCAGTCCATTCCTGGTTTTCTTTTGGCACATTTTTTGCTGGGTGCACATCTTCTGGATTGACAGGTTTCATGATGTTAGTTAAACAAGTATGCTTTAGCTTCTCCCTGTGAGTATCATCCTGCCGCGTTGGCTCACAACATGTAGCCTCAGATGGACCAACTTTTACGTGATGCACAGTATCAGGTGCATTTTCAGTTGCCATCTGATAAAAAAATAAGAGAAGAGGAAAAGAAAAAAAATTGTTAAAAACTGTTGTAGCGTCCTAGTAATAATTAAACACAATAGAAGCACTTAGTCTCCTTGGCATCCCCCTGCTCTTTGGGCCAAATAGTGCATTAGAGCCAATACTAAAATCTTGTTAACTAAATTCAACACTAGAGTATATTCTAATGTAAGCCGAGTGGAGTTATTCTAATGTTGGCTCTAACTCCTTTGAGTGATGTATGTTTACAATTAGAGGCAAATCTAGGATTTTTCATACATGGGTGCACCCAGAAAAATGTATTAAGTGAAATTAATTCGAACATGGATGCACCAAGAAAAATGTGTTAAGTGAGAATTGATTCTTCATCCTCAAGGTCAAAAGCTTAACATTTAACCATGTGGACTAGATAGTACGGGTGCCAGAATATAATAATATACAAATTTTAGAAAATATATACATAAAATATCTAGTTTTACGAAGATACCACGGGTTCCGGTGCCCTATTATTTACATTTAGATTCGCCACTATTTACAATAAGGATAATTGACATGAGTATGCAAAGAGAAAAGTTCTTTAAAAACTGTATGTTTCTGTAAAGATATGGCACTTGGGTGTAACTAAACCCCAAAAGCTAGCTTATGAAAGGCAAGATAGCCAAGTTCATATAAGCACACCACTCCATTCACGCCCAACTGGAGCTTGAACCAAGAGCCCAAGCAGGGATGGAGTTGGCTCTAAAGTTTGGCATCTTTCTTTATTATGTCATATACTTTTCAAAATCTAACTGCATACAACGATACCATTTTCGGTGCAATTTGTCGGTGACAAGCTTCCCGGTGCTAATTATAATGTACTGTACTAGGTTTAAGACTATGAAAGATAACAACCTTATTCTAAGGCATAATGAAATAAGGATGTGGTTGGCATTTATACGGTGCAAAACTGCAGTAATGGTACAGAGGTGCTAATTTTATCTACAATATGAAGTTATTGAGTATCTAGTTTACCATCGCTCACAAGAAAGAAGGAAAAGCCGACATTTTTAATCATGATGTTTATGCCCACTTATATGTGTAAATGAATGCTTGGATGTATAGACAATGAAAGTGAAGTATTAACATTAAACAAAGCATCATATCAATAAACATTTCTTTAGAAAAGCAAGCAGGCCATTGTTTTAGGTGTAGACAAGATAGTTATGAATACAACATACCATTTCTTTTCCTTCTGGAATTTCATTGCATAATAATGCAACCGCTTCAGCATAGTCACCAAAATTTAAGCTCATTGACTTTAAAGCTTCTGCGAAGTAAGGTTTCACAATGCCAGCACAGTCTTTTAGGACTTCCTCCACCAAGTGTGATGCAACGGGTGAATCCATCTGGATAAAAGAAACTACTGGATTAGAAAAGTGCCGAAGAAATATTCTTAACAAAGAGGTTCATAGGAGATTGATTATTACCTGATTATCAATTTTGAGACAATCAAGAAGAAGCCGTAGAAGCTCTGCTGAGAGTTCATCACTGCCTTCTATGAGCCGAGTCATGATTTCTTTCATCCAAGTGAATATATTATGAGGATGGTAGGGCCTTCATAGAAAATATACCATAAATATTACTATAGCCAGCATCTCAGAGAAATATTATCTCTAGAATAACCTTATGCTCATACAATGTCAACAAACCAGAACTCTACATAATATTGAAGAATCAGAGAATAATGATAATATCCATGGAAAAGAGAATTTTGACAGAATACCTGATGACCTCGAGAAAAAGTCTGAATATCTCGATGATTGGCTTTTCGTTTTCGAGGTCCAGTACCACTGCACTTAACCTTACTTTTGCGAATATTTCCAGAACTCGGACCACCTTCCGGTAGCTGCGGCTAGTAACGTCAGCTAACTTTTTTAACGCCACTACAGTTTGCCGGAGAATGTCCTGACAAAGAAATTGGCCAGGGTGAAAAAAAGAAAAAATATTGAAGTAAAAACAGAAAGATAAGTTAGAATGGTATAGTTCTACCTCCATTTGTCTATGATCATTGTAAGGGTAATTTGGGGCATATATTCGAGAAATTTCAGTGATACAAGAAATCACTGAAACGTTGACATCTTCACTCGTATGCCCCAATAGCTCATTCCTAACCAGTGCTTTCATTAAAGGTTGAATTGCACTTGTGGTCGAATCAAATGGGTCCTGACTTACCATTTTCAGTAAAGACTCAACTTTCTGACAAAGAAAAGGGGAAAACAGTAAGCCATAAATTGCATGAATTTAACAGGAAAAAAAAGGATTATCGCTTCCATTTTCCAGTCCAAATCGTTTTAGTAGAACAGCAATTCCCACTTCCATCTCATTTTTTTGTGATTTCATCTCATTCAAATAAAAAAATTGATTTTTACCTGAAGAAGTTTGAAGAGCTCATCAATGGAAGAGGGAGGATTCATGAGGCTCATCCCATAAGCTGTGAACTCGTCTTCCATCTTTTTCCAGTCAGCACAGAAGGAGCCAGAACTAGCCATTGCCAGAAGAACTCTGTATCAAAAACAAGAACTGTAGCAAAAATTAACACTTCAACAAAGAAATGCAGAGTAACAAAATAACACTTATGCCAAAAACTGTAGCAAAAGTAACATTTAAACCAAAAGATAGTCACAAAGTGACAAATGGCAAGCATGCATTTGGGGGGTTGGAATTCGTGATCTTTTGTTTCTACTACGCACGTTTTTTTCTATTTGCTTACTTGTATGTTAGTACCTATGCAAAAGTGCAAACAGAGCAAATAGCCAAATGGGGAGTTTCCACTTTCAACTTTAACGTTAAAGTGACGAGAGGAATTGACAGTTTTATCATTCAAATGTTATTTGGAATTTGAGTACTTTGGGTAATGTCTGAAGTATAATATTGGAAAAGTACGACGAAGACCACGCTGTGGTGCCTTATAACTTTTTTAAAAATATTCATGTGAATTACACTCATCATACATGACAATTCATGTGATATATTTTTGTCCTTTATAATAATTTATGTGAGATATTTTTGTTCTAACAAGGCAATTCGTGTGAGATACTTTTGTCCTGACATGACAATTCACATGAAATACTCTTATTCTAACATGATAATTCACGTGAAATATACTCGTCTTACATGACAATTCATGTGAGATACTCTTGTCCTAACATGACAATTCACGTGAGATATATTCTTCCTACACAACAATTCATGTGAGGTACTCTTGTCCTGACATGACAATTCATGTGAAATACACTAATCCTACATCACAATTCACGTGAGATACACTCATCCTACATGACAATTCACATGAGATACATTTGTCCTTAATGACAATTCACATGAAATACACTCATCTTAAATGGTAATTCATATTAAATACACTCATCCTACATGACAATTCACGTGAGATACACTTGTTCTACAACAATTGATTTATATCATTTATGACTTATGTATTTACTTGTTTAACTTTATACTAATTTAAATATATTTATGTACATTCAAAATTAAAAGACATAAATATCAATTTGCAAGTTATAGAGGATGCTTATATTATTTTATATCACGAAACAAAATCAAACAAAATGAATTGCAACGAAGGGTTGTACCTTAATTTTCGGTAACACACAGCAAGATATTTTATACAAACCAGGTAGGGGCCAGCTCACTTCCGACGTGGTAAAGCACCAGGTTGTTGAGAACTCGCCAACTCATCAAAATGCCACGTCACCCTAGGAACGTACTAGCTTCTCGGATCCTACGTGTCTTACGGGTCAGGACTCAGGCCTATCGGATCATCAAATTGGGAAAGGAATATCCGGTTAGGTCGGAATTCGAACTCGTATTCGGAATACAATCGGAGCTCCACCAGGCAACGGCGGCTTGATCAGCCAACAGCAACAACAGCAGAAATCAAGTAGGAGAGTAGTGCGCAGAAAATCGCTTAGCCGATTCTCCGAGTCGGAGCTGAATTTTCCGTTTTGAGAAAGGAATGGTTCCCGTGCTATGTTGTTGATGTCACTCTCCTTTTACGGCCTTTTTTTTCCCCTCAATCTCATCTCTGATTTCACATCCACTTATATCTCCGCTGCCTCAGAAGTTGTGCAGGTAATTTGTTTGTTTCCGCTGCCTCAGAAGTTGTGCAGGTAATTTGTTTGCTTCCGCTGCCTCAGAAGTTGTGCAGATGATTTGTTTGTTTCCGCTGCTCGGAAGTTGTGCATCTTTTGTCTGCGCTGCCTCAGAAGTTGTGCAGATGATTTGTTTGTTTCCGCTGCTCGGAAGTTGTGCAGGTAATTGGTTTGTCTCGCTGCCTCAGAAGTTGTGCAGGTGACTGGAATGTAGCAGTTTCTATTCATAATGAAGATCTGTATTCGGATATGAACTCTCAGTTTTGGAAAATATACCGCTTATATTATATTTGTTCAGAAAATCCATGGAATCATGGATCTAATTTGCTCTGTAGGTAGACATGGTTGCTTATTCTAATACTAATACTAATAAATAAGCTTATATTCATATTCAGAAGGCTTTTTATCGTTGTAAAAAATAAGCTGATTTTCGTTTTTACAAGTTGGTCTTCTGCTTGCTTGGAACCAAACTTTCGAGAGAACTCATTGCTAACTCGAATTATCTTTTCTATTTTAAGCTAGAAAACACAATTTTGCAATGGATAGCTCCTTTGAGCTTCGATCAACTTCAGTTATACATACGACCTTTAACCATTGCTGTGGCATGTAGTGCTACTGTTATCTGCGGTGATTTCTTATGCCTGTTGATTAATGTATTTGTAGGTTACATATGGGTCGGTATTAAGTTGATGCATGAGAGGAACAAAATTTCGATTGAATTCTCATATGATGTGCCCTATGATTCCGACAGTTGCAAAAGAAGAAGTTAATGGTCGAGTGACAAATAGGAGTAATAGAAGATCATATTTGATGAAAGCAAAAAGAAAACAATAATTGGAATCCATAGTTGTGGATACTGAAACCAGTACGGGGTCTATGATTTCTTTACACAATGAAAAAAGATGGAACTAATTGATTAAAGGTCCGAAAGTCTTCCATGGGAAAGATGGGGTTATCCCACTTTCCGAAAGATGTCAACTTTCGAATGACAACATGGAAACAGAGTACTCTGCCCCTCAATTTCATCCTTCAGTTACAGCCTCAATAAGTTTTATCATTATTCGGATCAGGAGGTCCTTTTAGTTTCGATTCTCTCTCTTGGAAATGGAATTTGAAGAAGAGAAAACCATTTTCTGAAGACAAATCATCTAATAAGCATGAGGCAATGGGAAATGAGTGGTTGGAAACAGGGAACTGTCCTATCGCCAAATCATATAGTGCTGGCGTCAACTTTTCAGCTGCCTCCTGGAATGAAACTTATATGCCCACCTGCAGTTGTTGCAGTCAGGGCTGCCCTGGATAGGACTTTTTTTTGTGAAGACTATGCGGCCGCAACCACTATATTCAAAGATGCTTGTTAATGGAGCCTTGGGAATGGCAGTTAATATTCCACTAGGGATATGGAAGTTTTCACTATCATGGTTTACTGCAGTTCATGCTGCTGTTCCCTTCATAGCTATGTTGAGGAAATCAGTTGTGATGCCCTAAACAGCTATGGCATTAACTATTGCTGCTTCTTTCTTGGGACAGGTCTTTGGCTCAAGAGCAAAGAGACTTCGAATGAAAGCAAAAGCCAAGCAGTGTAGTCCAACGATCCAAAGAATAACTAACATCAAGTATCAATAATTGAGTTCTAATGTTTAACTTTTGTATGTATGTAATAATTTTTTTAATTATAAATATAAATTTTGAATGTTGGACCGAACGCGTACTTGACCTTCTAGTTCAACCAATGCCATGTTTTCAGTATATCGCAGTAGTGACACATTACAAAAAGAAATAACATGTGCAGTGCTTGTTCATTATTTTATACTTATATATATATGGAAGCACAGAAAAATCTACGCAAGAAATACTCTAATTATACTCCATAGAAAATTAGGAATAACATGTCATGTGGTGAAGATATGACAGCACGCAACTGCACAATGAATCTAAGTAGCTTGTAAGCTTCATTTTCGATGTTGCATTTGTGTTGATACTGTATGAGTGTAGAATTCACATTGAATTTGATCAACCAATTTTGAATACTCAGACCAAAATAAACATACAATTTCCATAATAAGATGAAATTGAAGAAAATAGAATAGCTTGTATAGAGAGATTTTCGTGTCAGTCCTTAAGTTCATCTCCTTATGGAATTCTACTCTTGATCACTATTTTCTCCTCGGAATACCTGATAAGTTTTTCACATAATATCTCATAATTTGACATATAACTCTATTTTAGGTATTTGAATTCCCGTAACCATATCCATATCTGAATTTGTATACCTAAATCTCAAAATTTAGATTATGAAGGGTTTAACTTCTATATCGTATAGGATATCCAAAATCGAGTTCGGGCGACTTTGCTATGAATACCCCTACATATCATGCTGAGATTAGAACTAAAACTTGATTGAATTTGCTGCTTCTTTAATCCATTGGAAACTTCGTTAAACAATTACTCCCTCCATTCTATATTAAGTTAATTTTTTATGTGTTTCACACCCTTTAAGAAAAATAGATTAAGACATAAATTGAACCTAATTTTTCATTTTTATTCTTATTAATTATTGTCAAATTTATGATTAAAATAACTAAATATTAATTAATCACTAATTCCAATACTAACTAATGAAGGCCAAAATTGAAAGAACACTATAAAAATAGTCTTAAAAATTAACTTGGAGGGAGTATTAAAATCACATCACCTGTCTACTCTTATTCCGTAAGCATGCATGAATTTGCCCACAAATAATTTTAACCTTATCCACCAAATACAAACGACTTCAATGTTTTGGAAATCTAAATCCTCCTTAGTTTAGTCTTATCTGAATTTCTTCATCTTACCTGTCTTTTCTTATATCTCTACACATTAATTTATTTATAAACCAGATAGTATATGAATTTCAGCTAAGTTACACTTAGACATACAATGAAACCACAACCAATTTGAAAATCGCGGTTTCATAATTTGAATTTTATGGGTTCTGAATTCTCCAACATCAGTAATTTAATCATATACATATAAGCCGCCAAGTATTTGTAAACACCAAGAGCAGCCTGTAGCTACATACAAAAAATCTACAAGCTCAGTTTTTTTTTGCTGCTGATATATTCTAAGACTAGCATCTCATTTCTCCAATCAATTGGATCACATCCCTTAATGGTAAACCTAATTTTGTAGTTACACTCACATCACACTGCTTAATGAAAATTCTTCAAGACTTCCAGCTGTTGAGTTTCTTCCCTATCCACAACAGAAATTTCCACTGATTCAGTGCCCTTCTACTCTGCGGTACTTTATGACCTGGAGATAAAAATTACAACTCGTTTGAGAAAAAACGTCGAATATTCAGGTTTGAATGCAGTACTACTGGATACAAGTGTAACAAACAGAAAGACCTTTTGGATGAAGAGATGTTTGGCCCTGTCGAGGAGTTTCTTTTTGCTTTCTTCATTTAAGACCTGCTCCAGTTCATCAAACAAAACATATAAAGTGTCAAAAGTGTGCATGAAATACACTTAGTGCCTGTTTAAGAGAGAGATTTTCCTGATACCATGCTTTAAACTAAGAAATGAGAGTACAACCACGTTATCCCCCTCACACGGGAAAAGAATTTTTTTTGCCAAAAGAGGGTATGTTCTCAGATACTTCCTCTTGGTATACCAATTCTTTCAGGTGGTGTAACTAGCTTGAAATTTCAAACTTCGAT
>JAJOOS010005899.1:0-11723 GCA_029582725.1 Solanum chiquidenum
ATTACTGCGTTATGAGCTTGTGGGGAACACGTACACCCTAGTTAATTTTCTCATCTTGATAACAACCAAAATTGACTTTTGATTACTGATCACTTATTGAATACTTACAATTTGTTTCACAAAACCCCCCCTTTAATTACTTGTTTCTGGAAGTAAAGTCTAAACCATTTTCCTTGTGGGATCAACCTCAACCTACAAGTTGGGTTCTTTACTTGATAACGATCGCTTATGCTTCTTTAGGGAGGTGTAATTTGAGCGTATCAAATTTTGGCGCCGCTGCCGGGGAAATTGGCTTTTAGATTTATTTTAACTACATTATTGAACGTTAGTCAAATATTTCGTAATTTTACTTTGTCTTTTTGTTTTTGTCTCTCTCAGGTTCTGACTCTAGTGTATGCCAAGTACACGGAGCCAGGGTGAACCACTTACTCCTTACGACCCAGAGTTGAACCGAACTTTGCGAAGAATGAACAATCAAGGAGTTCAAGTTAATCCTATCGGAGGAAATCTAGGTGATGACATTGAGTTGCAACCTCCGAGGGTAGTTGGTGGGGACAACCAGGTTCCAGCTGAAAATCAATTGGGAAATGGATTGAGGGTACATGATCCACCAGGCCCACGACTGCATGACAACTATAGGGGCAACGTCAATATTGCAGACTCAGATGGACCTCTTGTTCTACCTCCTTTGCCTCCGGGGCACACATTTGTAGTGACCAATAGCTTGATGTAGATGCTTACAACAAGGGGCTTGTTCTCGGGGTCACCATCAGAGGACCCACATGCTCACGTAGCCAAGCTAAGGGTGGTTTGCAAAAGGTGTGTAGGTCGACCAGACTTAGATATGGATGTCATCGGGTTGCGAGTGTTCCCTTTATCACTGACAGGCGATGCTGCTGTATGGTTCACTGAGCTCCCTTATAACTCAATCTATACATGGGAGCAACTAACTGATGTGTTCTTAGCAAGATATTATCCAGTGTCCAAGAAGCTCAATCACAAAGATAGGGTCAATAATTTTGTGGCACTACTTAGAGAGTTTGTGAGCAGCTCTTGGGATATGTTCACTGTATTGGTAAGAGGTGTTCTGAATCACCGTATTGATGATGAATCGCTGAAGGAATATTTTTATCGAGGTCAGGATGACAACAATAAAGCAGTGCTAGACACTATTGCAGGAGGATCATATGGTGAGTGCACATACACACAGATTGTAGAAAAACTGGAGAAGATCTCTCACAACAATAAAGCATGGAGCACTAGGAGGTCGGATACTGGCAGAAACATATTTGCCGTTCATGATACAAACAACCAGTCTGCAGATGAGATTCGTGAGGAGATGGCTCAGATGAGGATCGAGTTGGGGTTGGTATTGAAGCATGTCAGTGGAGGTGCATAGAAGGTAAATGCTGTGAATTACTTGACTAGAATGCCACCGCCAGTTGAAGAGTGTTACTATGAAGAGGATGCTTATGTGGTGAATGATCAGATTGGGGGTTTCCGATCAAATGCCCAAGGATCCAACACAGAGAATTGGTGCCAAAGTCAAGGAAACTAAGGTCGAAACTATGGCAATTACAATCGAGAGGGTCAATATGTCCGGGAAGGGAACTTCAATCGCGACAACAACTACAGTCGGAACAACTATGGAAATAGAAATGATCGGGTTGGACCTTATGTTCCCCCTCAAAATCGGGAATCTGGTACTAGGGAAGCTGGAGGCAATATGACGCATATTGAAGATATGATGCATAAGATGATGAGAAGGTTTGATGCAACTGATGAGAATGTGAAGGAGATGAGAAATGACTTGTCTGGTATTGGTCAAAAGGTTGATGCCCATGTAGTGTCAATAAAGCATCTAGAGAAGCAGATGACTCAGTTGTTCACTACAGTGAACCCACGTCAACCAGGCACTCTTCCTAGCAATACCATCCAGAATCCAAAGAATGATGGTCATTGTATGACAGTTACTACTCGAGAGGGTAAGCAAACCATAGATCCACCTATGCCGTCTGTGGTGGATGTTGAGATTAGAGAAGAAGATGATGTGGTAGAGGTTAGAGATGAGTCTGAGAATGCGACAAATAAAGAAGAGGAGATATCCCAGAAAGTGGTTCCCATACCTAGACCTCCACCACCTTTTCCATAGAGGTTAGTGAAGAAGACTGAAGATGGTAAATATTGCAGGTTTATTACTATGTTGAAGCCGCTTTCCATCAATATTCCTTTGATCTAAGCTTTGGAACAAATGCCTGGGTATGCAAAGTTTATGAAAGATATGGTGACAAAGAAAAGGTCTTTGAGTTTTGAAGATGATGATAGAATGTAGCATTGTAGCGCTATTGTTACAAGATCTCTTGTGCAGAAGAAGGAAGATCCTGGTGCTTTCACGATCCCATGTACGATAGGGTTGTTGCACTTTGCTAAGGCATTGTGTGATCTTGGTGCTAGCATCAACCTCATGCCATTGTCGATTTATAAGAAGTTGGGTCTAGGGGATCCTAAGCCTACTATGATGCGGTTACTTATGGCCGATCGAACCGTGAAAAGGCCCATTGGTGTTCTTCATGATGTGTTAGTAAAAGTGGAGTCGTTTATCTTTCCAGTGGATTTTGTGATTCTTGACTGTGAGGTTGATTTTGATGTTCCCATTATACTTGGGAGACCATTCCTTGACACAGGCCGTGTATTGGTTGATATGGAGAAGGGACAGATGAAGTTCAGACTAAACAAAGAAGAAGCAACTTTCAATATCTGTAGGTCCTTGAAGCAGAGTGGTGAGCTCCAAACGGTATCTGCTATAACTTATAGAGTTGAGAGTGGAACAGAAGTCCAAATTGAAGAGCGACTCGGTGTTGAGGCACTAGCAGCAGTTATGATGAATTTCAATAGTGATGGTATTGAAGAGTATGATGAGTTGGTAGCTGAATTAGATAAGTGTGAATATTGGTCAAAACAAAAGAAGTATGAATTAGACATGAAGAATCGTGAATCTCCACCAGCGAGACCATCTATTGTGGAGGCACCGAAATAGGAGCTTAAGGCTCTACCACCACATTTGAGGTATGTATTCTTGGGCAGAGAAAACACTTTGCCGGTTATCATTGCGGTAGATCTTAATGCGAGACAAGTAAAGTGCTTGGTGGCTGTGTTAAAGAGGTTCAAACGTGCTATTAGTTGGACTATTGTGGATATTATTGGGATTCCTCCCGGTATTTATTCCCACAAAATCCAACTCATGCCAGATCACAAACCTAGTATTGAGCACCAAAGAAGATTAAATCCACCTATGCAAGAGGTAGTTAAAAAGGAGATCATCAAGTGGTTGGATGCTGGAGTTATCTATCCCATTATAGATAATAGTTGGGTATTCCCTATTCAATGTGTGCCCAAGAAAGGTGGGATTACTGTGGTTCCTAATGAGAGAAACGACCGATGCGACCCGTGACTGGATGGAGAGTCTGCATGGACTACCGGAAGCTAAATGCTTGGACCGAAAAGGACCATTTCCCTATGTTATTCATGGATCAGATGTTGGATAGACTTGCTGGTAAGGGTTGGTATTGTTTTCTTGATGGTTATTCGGGCTATAATCAGATTTCTATAGCGCCGAAGGACCAAGAGAAGACCAGATTCACTTGCCCTATGGGACTTTCGCCTTCAAACGGATGCCCTTTGGGTTGTGCAATGCTCCAACAACCTTCCAGCGTTGTATGATGTCAATATTCTCTGATATGGTAGAGGACACTATAGAAGTATTTATGGATGATTTCTCTGTGGTAGGTGACTCTTTTGATCGATATCTGAATCATTTGGCTGAAGTACTAAAAAGGTGTGAAGATTACAATCTGGTGCTGAATTGGGAGAAGTGCCACTTTATGGTGAAAGAAGGGATAGTTCTAGGTCATCAAATTTCTAAAAAGTGCATTGAGGTAGATAAAGATAAAGTTGAAGTAATAGAAAAACTTCCCCCACCTATCTCTGTAAAAGGTGTGAGGAGTTTTCTTGGGCATGCAGGTTTTTATAGGAGATTCATCAAAGATTTCTCTAAAATTGCACATCCTTTGTGCAAACTGCTCGAGAAGGAGTGTAAGTTTGATTTTGATGATGCTTGTTTGAGAGCATTTGGGGAGTTGAAGGAGAAGTTGGTTACTACACCTATCATTATTTCACCAGATTGGGGACAACCGTTTGAGGTAATGTGTGATGCAAGTGGCGTGGCGCTTGGTGTAGTATTGGGACAGAGGCGAAAGAAAATTCTTCACCCTATTTACTATGCTAGCAAGGCTCTAAATGTGGCCCAGAAGAATTATACTGTGACTGAACTAGAGCTTCTTGCGGTAGTTTTCGCATTTGAGAAATTTTGATCCTACTTGCCTGGTACCAAGGTCATAGTGCATACTGACCATTCTGCATTGAGATATTTGATGGCAAAGAAAGATGCAAAGCCGAGGTTGATTAGATGGGTATTATTGATGCAAGAGTTTGATTTTGTGGTAAAAGATAGAAATGGGACCGAAAATCAAGTTGCCGATCACTTGTCCAGATTAGAGGAAGAGGCTATGCTAAAACTTGGTGATAGGGCTGAAATCAATGATGCTTTTCCAGATGAACAAGTAGTGCCTGCTTCTCATGATCTGATTCCTTGGTTCGCAGACTTTGCTAATTATTTGGCATGCGATATTGTGCCCCCAGATTTGTCTTTTCACCAAAGGAAAAAGTTTATGCATGATGTGAAGAAATTCTTTTGGGATGAGCCTTACTTGTATCGTGGTTGTGCTGATGGGATTATCCGTTGCTGTGTGCCCAAAATTGAGATGTTGAGTGTACTTGAAGCATGTCATTCATCGCCTGTTGGTGGGCATCATAGTGGTATTCGAACTGCACATAAAATCTTGCAGTGTGGATACTACTGGCCTACTATCCACCAAGATGCTCATGATTTCGCCAAGTCTTGTGATCGTTGCCAAAGAGAAGGAGGGATTTCAAGGAGGCAAGAGCTTTCTCTGAATCCTATATTGGTGATAGAGTTGTTTGATGTACGGGGGATTGATTTTATGGGTCCATTTGTGAGTTTACATGGGATGAAGTATATTCTTGTTGTGGTTGATTATGTGTCGAAGTGAGTGGAAGCAGTTGCGCTCCCCAACAATGAAGGTAAAAGCGTCACCGCATTATTGAAAAAGAATATTTTCTCCAGATTTGGTACACCAAGGGCGATTATCAGCGATGTAGGGTCCCACTTTTGTAATAAGTTGTTCAAGGCGCTACTTGAGAAATATGCCGTCTGCCAGAATGTAGCCACTCCTTACCATCCGCAGACTAGTGGGCAAGTTGAAGTGTCCAATAGAGAAATCAAACAGATTTTGGCAAAGACTGTTAATGCTTATAGAACAGATTGGTCAAGGAAGCTTGATGATCCTCTGTGGGCCTATCGCACTGCATACAAGACTCCCATAGGTATGTCTCCTTACCAACTTGTATATGGGAAGTCTTGCCATTTACCGGTAGAGCTAGAGCATAAGGCTTTGTGGGCAATGAAGAAACTAAATTTGGATTGGGGAGCCGCATTTAATCAAAGAATGAATGATTTGAATATGCTCGATGAGTTTCGCCTAAAAGCTTATGAAAGTTCAGCCTTGTACAAAGAGAAGATGAAGAAGTATCATGATCAAATAATTGAAAAGAGAGAATTTGTTGTGGGTGATCTTGTGCTTCTATTCAACTCTAGGTTGCGCTTGTTTCCGGGCAAACTCAAATCCAAATGGATCGGGCCATTTTTGCTCACAAAACTGCTTCCTCATGGAGCGGTTGAGCTTGAGAACAGTGACAGAACAAGGTTCATGGTTAACTGGCAAAGGATCAAGATCTATCTGGGAAACGCAGAAAGTGTACAAGAAGTTGTGGAGGCCTATCATCTTGATGAAATGCGAGTAATCAAGAGACCTGCGTGGTGCCGCGACGTTAAATCAAGCGTTGCTTGGGAGGCAACCCAAGATGTACAATCTAGCCAACAATAGGTTTTTGCTTTCCATCTAGCAGTTTTCTGTGTTTAGTTGACTCTCTATATCAATTTAGATAGGTGTTTTAGTTTTTTTAGTGTTGGCTAGAATTAGCATAGGGTCCGTGTCTAAAAAGTGTCTAGAAAATGTAAAATAAATAACCTAATGGTTGCTATATGTGCAGGTACGTTATGAATTTTTTATGCAGAAAATGGTCTGGTGCAGAGGTCTACGAACCCCATCGATGGTCCGTCAATCCATTCACGGACCGTGGATGGTGTCCATAGATCCCAGGTAAGTCCCTAAACTTTTCTAAGTGCAAGAGTGATCTACGGTACCAATCTACGGACCGTAGATCGACCCACGGACCGTAGACGGGGTCTCATGGGTCCAAAACCCTAATTTTGTTTGACCCGACCCGGACCCTCTTATTGAAAATCCCCCAATTCTAAATCATTCCACTTCCCCCCATTTACTTCCAAACCGTTTCATAACTTCCATAAACTCCTACAATCACTGTATAACCAAGCATAAAATCATCCCTTTCATTCCTCCATAATCCCCACGATTCCTTTCCATTTTGAATACTACTCATCTCATATTCCACAAAAGGGTCCGGTGTTTGGGTTAGTGACGAAGAAGTGTTTTTTGTTTTGCCTTGAAAGCATCTATCATCACACAATCACCCCATTCCCATTGTTGTAAGGTAATAGACTTTCTCCTCACTTTGAATTTCGATTCATTGATAGATTAAAGAAAGTCAGGAATTAGGTCTTTACCTTGGGTACTTGTTAAATGTAATTGCATGATAAAATTGGAAGTTACAATACCCTTGGAACGATAGATAGTTATTATGTTACCTTGTTGTATGTGATTACAGGTCTAAATGTAAGTTTTGACTTAGGGTTTCAAAATTTGTATTAAATACTTGTTAAAATGATTTATCGGAATCCTGAGAATGAAAACTAACACGATTCAATGTTGAAATGCATTGTTAGACTAGGGCATTGTTGAAAATGGTCTAAGATGTGGACTTGAAAATAATGAATGGCTGAAACCTGGCACAAATCACATCCACGATACCCCGTCTACGGACCGTAGCTCGATCTACGGACCGTAGCTCGATCTACGGACCGTAGATCAGGTTCGTGGTTGGATGCACTCTAAAATTTTACAAGTGTGAAACCACGGATGTGGACTACGGTCCGTAGATCAATCTACGGACCATTCTGTACATCCGTGGTTTCAACATGCGACCAATATTTTTGGTCCTCTGATCCACAGAAGGGTTTCACGGACCGTAGATTAGTCTACGGACCGTAGGTCCCCTCCGTGGATGACCACTGGAGCCACTATCTAAATTATTTTTTGGGTTTTTGTTACTGTTCAGTTTTAGTTCTAATTTTTTTTCCGAGTATGTTTATAGTTAGCTTTGGCACTTATATCGCTTCCAAAACCACGATGGCACCCAAGAAGCTAGTCACCTACTCAAAACAGGGCAAGTCAAAATCTGTTGCTCCTAGCTTCAGGTTGATCGATGAGGACACAGACACAGAAAAAGATCTAGCAGACATTCCTCCCAACACAAGGACTTCTCCCACTGCACCCCGAGCCACCAGAGGCACCCCTAGGAAGGTGATTCCCGACGTAGTCACTGTCTCCCAGTCTGATGAGAAGCACACATTGATCGGATCACCAACTGGGGCTGCTTCTAGTACAGCTAATGGGTCTACGTACGGCTTCGAATCTTCCCATGCTTCGGGCTCTGAGTCCATCCATGCTTCAGAGTCTGAATCTACACATGCTTCGGAGTCCAATGCTAAATCAGCCACAGGGTCCTGCCAGAATGAATAATTAGCCTCGTCTGAAGAGGCCACTAGCTCGGAGTCAGTACCGGCACCAAGGAATGAGGATCCGACTCCAGTGGCCGGCGAGCCAAACCAATGGTGTGTTGAGGGCCAATGGCAGATTTATCGGGATGCCAAGATGATAAATGACAACGAGAAGATGGCCCAACTTATTACTGAGGAGCGCAGAGTCCTTACGGGGAGCTTGCACACTGTCCCTGACATCCACCAGCTTTTTAACCTTCACAAGTGTGACTGGATGGTTCGAGACCCAGAGACTTATAGCGAAGAGATTGTGCGGGAATTCTACGCCTCCTATGCTACCACTCTCCGTGGTTCGATCTCCAAGCAGTCAAAGCCCTTAGCCCAAGATCCTCTCACTTCCACTATGGTCCGGGGTTGTCCGGTGGACATATCACATGCCACCATCAGCCGCTTTCTCTATGGTCCTACCACAGTACACTCTTGGTCACTAAACACAGCGGAGTTTGATTACAGATGGGACATCGTGTGGAGCGGCGCTTTCCATAGGAATGCTGAGCAGCGAGAGGCTGTTATACTATGGTTGGCTAAGTACATTTCTGCAGATGGTGAGAGTGTGGAGTGGGTCGCCACACCGCGACTGGGTATCCAAAAGGCCATATTGAATTTTGTGGCCAATTCTTCTGGTTGTTGGTGCACAACAGGGTGTCGCCGACAAAAGCTGACAACCAACTCACATGGGACAGAGCGATCATGGTTGCAACATTGGTAGCAGGAGTGGATATTGGCTTCGCCCGCATGCTGATGACAGAGATTCATGAGAGGGCATTCAAGACATCCACCACTTACCCCTTTCCATGTTTGATTTTTCATCTGTGCAGGGACTCTGAAGTGCCGATCTGGCATTGTGATAGGTTGGTCCACCCTACTGGGACTTTAGATATAGGCCTCATTCGTGATGAGGCAAATGTGGCAGCACCTCGTAGAGAGCCCCAAGTTGAGGTACCTCCCTTGGGCACAGATCTTGCAGACACAGTGGAGCAGGCACAGGGCGGTGACCCCATTTTCCCAGAGCACACTGATACTGTCCCGATCTCCTCTTCCCAGGCTGCTAGTAAGGATCCTAGCTCATCCAGGTCCACACCACAGTTAGGAGCTGCTGTTGTCCCGTTGGCCAGAGTACAGAAATTAGAGGCTCAAATGGCTACACTTCTGCATCACATCCAGACTTGGATGCAAAAGTCGATAGCCGAGTCCGAGACTAGAATGGAGCAAATGATGGAAAACATGATGGACCGGAAGGTTTTGGCCATAAATAAGCACCTCGATGCCTTTGAATTGAGAGTCCTCGAGCGACCAGCCCCGGCCATAAATTTGTCTTTTGTTCAGGCTGAGTTAGCCAGTCTCTGTGCCGACGTTGACGCAATTCTTGCCACCCCTACAATTGATCCTCAGGCTGCACCTACTGCATTGGCTGATGATACGGTGCTGGATGCTTTATTCAGTGGGACCGTCGAGGAGAGGTCTGAGCCTACACACACCAAAGGTAAGAGGCACCGTTCTAGTCGCACTGAGGAGGAGAAAACCCAAAAGAGACAATGTAGGCAGGAGAAGGAGGCTAGGAAGGCCTCAATTATAGATGAAGAGTTACGCCAGGAGAGGGTGCGTGAGAGTGTTGCAGGGGCATCGAGTTCTGCCCCAGTTGTAGAGGTTCCGCCTGTTGTGAGCACCACTGATGATGCGGTTAGAGTGACCGAAAGCACTGCTGAGGGTGCTATGAAGGATGATGTGGGCACTACTAAGGGTGACCCAAGGATGGTCCCAGCGGGCTTTAGGAAACCGGACCCACCCGCTCGTTCATGATTCTTTGGCGCTATGCGCCACAAGTTTGCTTCACCCAATCCATTATCTTTTACTATTTTTGTATGCATTGGGGACAATCACATCTATTTTTGTTGGGGGTGGGGTAAATGGATTGTGAGTGATAGGGTGAAGTCTGAGTAACCCAACTCTTATAAATCCTCTCTTGGGGTTTTCTTGCCTGTGTTCTTTTTCCCTAAGTGACTATTTAATTTCTGTTGAGCCAGCATGTGTAGGATCGTATGTGTAGAAGCATTCAAAATAATTGAAGTATGATGGCTTATGATCTTGTGATACCCGTCTAAAATTTGTGATGTGTGCTAGAATTGGTAGGCTAAGATAAGTTGAATGTGTTGACTGTGAGTATGACATGATAATGAATCAACTTGATTGCATGACTTAAGCTAAAACTTGAACTGGGTGATCTGATCATCTGATAATGAAACTATGTGCCAAGAGTGTGTGAGAATAAGTTGCTTCTTCAAACAGTTTTTGTGCAAAACTAGAACTTGCCCGGTTAGTCCTGCTAAGACAATTCACTTTAGAGGCTAGGAAGTGATCATAGGTCCTTATTCTGATAAGTCCACAAATTGCCTAATAAAGGGATCCAACCAAATGAAACAAATTCTCCCTTTGATCCAAATGCTTTGAGCCTAAAATTAGACCATTTATTTCTAAACCCCAAACTCACCTTCCCATAATCGACTATGTTGGCCCCGGTCCCTCCTTGGACATGTGCACCTCGACTTAAGCCAACAACCTAAGTTGAGGGTGGCCAATGTAAAAAGTAACATCAATCTTGACCCTGACCCGACATCGGGTATTGTGCACCTTAACCAATGGAGAATCCATAAGTTGAGGGTGGCTATGAAAGAGGAAACCGAAAGAAAAATGGGTATGAAAAGAGTTTGATGTTGATAAAGAGAAGAAAAAGAGGATGTGATTTGTTGAAAGCTTTTAAAAAAGAGAGTCTATAGTCATATCCATGGCTAAAGAAAATCAAGGGAAAGAATAGGGCACAAAGAGGTTGAAAGCCTAGTGTAATGTCAAGAAGGGAAGAAAGTCACTAAGAAGTACCCAAATGTACCACACCTGACCCTACGTTACAAGCCAAGAAAGTTCTATAGTGATCCTAGAGTCTAGTTTGGAGAATCTAAGCAGAGAAAATAAGGGCAAACCTATGGTACTGAGCACTAACTGTACTTGAAGTTATTTCTGAGTGTGAGTGTTGAATGAATCCTTGTACTCAAAGTCATACTCCTTGTGTGAAAGGAAAGGGATTTCGTTTGATGTAAGGGCACTAGTTGCATTATCGGAAAGTTGGTACTTTGGTGATAGTAAAATAGTGTATGTTGTGTGTCGGTTGTTCGATCTTTGTCATGGTGTGATCCGCATGAATTAGCTTGTCGAGTCTAAGAGAACAAATTTTGCACCCAGAAAGTTAGTGGGATAGAGTGCCACATGATTGCTTGTGCGTGAAATGCTTGCTTTTATACAAATGTCGTTTAAAGTCTTAGGGCATTACTTGAAGACAAACAACAAATTTAAGTTGAGGGTGTTGATATACCGTGAGTTTACGGTATTTCTAATACATTTCAGTTACGAGTTGTGTGTGTCTAGGGCCTTTTTGTATTGGTTTTTATGTGTTTTGTATCAAATTTTGCAGGAAAGAGGTTCAGGCGCGGAAGTAAAGAGACAGCTAAAAGAAATGCAGAAAAGGGCATCTACGGAGGTGATCTACGGACCATAGGTCCATTGATGCTCCGTAGATGGTGGTCGTAGATCAGCAGGCAAGGCATGGATGGAAAATCAGGGAAATCTGACCAAGTGTGGAACCACGGTGACCATTGACGGTCCGTAGATTGATCTACGGACCGTACTGTTGATCCATAGATTGATACTGCGAGGGTTCCAGTACCTGAATTTTGAAGATTCTAAGTATGGAGCTACGAAGAGGGATTGACGGACCGTAGATCGATCTACGGTCCGTACTGCAGTTCCGTCATTTGCTTCAGAGAAGCTGATTTTT
>JAJOOS010005900.1:0-14496 GCA_029582725.1 Solanum chiquidenum
TTTTCTTGTCCATCTGTATTCATTAAATTTAGCAAATACAAAGGTGTTACTCCTAGTTCAACTGCACAATTCCTCATGAAAGACTTAAAAGCATTTACAAAATTTATTTTATTTATTTCTTTTGTTGGTTTTTTATTTTTCTCCAAAAATTATCTATGAATGCACTTGAAGATTTGATTTGTCTACCTTTACTGAATGGAGTAGTCTGTAAAATCTCAAAATAAGAGCTGACATTTTGTGGAATATGAGAATTAGTAAGGAAAACTATAATTAGATTATATTATGTTTGGTATGACAAAAGTAATTATCCATCAAACAATTTTTTTATCCCTCCTCCGTTGCTGACACGAATTCACAACCTTCAGGTTAGAAGTGATGGATGCTTATCATGCGAGCGACTCCCTCTCGGCTAGACATCATTAGCTAAGTTTTTCATGAAGATTATTTTCTCAAAAAAATAATTTTCAAACCACAAAATACACCTAAATATAGAAAATTGATGAAAGTAAATCCAATTGAGAGAGGGAGAGGATAAATGTATGTTACCGTCATTATATTTCATGTTAAGAACCGTACCAACATTTCCTATTTCACCCTCATGAACTTCGAAACGGTTGATAGTAGGGCTTATGTTGGCTACTTGATGAGTATTGGTGTGCGAAAGATCATGAATTAAGTTTCCTCCACACTTCACCTCCATTGAAGCAATCAATTTACCTTTCACACCCATATTTTCTTCTTCGCAAAATAGTAATAAAGTGTGAAAAGGAATTGGTGAGAAATTGTTAAGAATAGTTATCTTTATATATCTTTTAATTAGTTGTGAAAATCTAGTGAATAGAAAACAGTTCCAAGCACATATATATTATCTCGTCTTTTTAGGTGGGATCATATAGCCGTTAATATGGGCTAGACCCGTTGGATCGACTTGACCTAACCCGTGATTTGATAGGGCTGAGCTATGATTTTTGAAGCCCATTTAAGAAAAGGATTTTTTAGCCTGGCCTGAATAAGCCTGCCAATTTGTGGGGCTTGAGAAATATAGATAGGGCCGGCCCGTGGAACAAATAAAAATTAATTAAAAAATAAATATAAAATAGATTATTAAAACTAACAAGAGTTTACCTCAAAATCTATTTAAAGTTTGAAATATTACTTTTAAGAAAAGAGGGCTGACCCGGCAAAGCCCATAGCTAGAATTAGCGTATATTTATATTTATTCATGAAACACACACATGTTTAAGTGTATAGACGCACAAACATATGTAAAACAATATATTCTTTCTATTTTTTCACAAAGTGACCCTCAATATCCTTGGTCGCATTAAGAATGAAACCCACGAAATTAAGCGGATCTGGGTTGTCTTCAATTTTCTTTTCATACTCAAATATCCATGTAATCCATTGTTGTTCACAGGATGATACGAGCGTAAAGAAACTATATAAATCTAACAAATCTCCACCAATCACTTTCCGGCTTATTGATTTCTTGTAACGATCAATGGCTTCAATTTCATACTTCACAGTCTTTTCTTGTCCATCTGTATTTATTAAATTTAGCAAACACAAAGGTGTTAGTCCTATATCAACTGCACAATTCCTCATGAAAGACTTAAAAGCATTTACAAAATTTATTTTACTTATTTCTTTTGTTGGTTTTTTATTTTTCTCCAAAAATTATCCATGAATGCACTTGAAGATTTGATTTGTCTACCTTTACTGGATGGAGTAGTCTATAAAATTTCAAAAGAAGAGCTGACATTTTATGGAATATGAGAATTAGTAAGGAAAACTATAATTAGATTATATTATGTTTGCTATGACAAAAGTAATTTTCCATCAAACAATTTTTTTTATCCCTCCTTCCTTGCTGACACGAATTCACAACCTTCAGGTTAGAAGTGATGGATGCTTATCATCCGAGCAACTCCCTCTCGTCTAGACATCATTAGTTAAGTTTTTCATGAAGATTATTTTCTCAAAAAAATAATTTTCAAACCACAAAATACACCTAAATATAGAAAATTGATGAAAGTAAATCAAATTGAGAGAGGGAGAGGATAAATGTATTTTACCGTCATTATATTTCATGCTAAGAACCGTACCAACATTTCCTATTTCACCCTCATGAACTTCGAAACGGTTGATAGTAGGGCTTATGTTGGCTACTTGATGAGTATTGGTGTGCAAAAGATCATGAATTAAGTGTCCTCCACACTTCACCTCCATTGAAGCAATCAATTTACCTTTCACACCCATATTTTCTTCTACACGAAATAGTAATAAGGTGTGAAAAGAAATTGGTGAGAAAATGTTAAGAATAGTTGTCTTTATATAGATTTTAATTAGTTGTGAAAATCTAGTGAATAGAAAATTGTGTCAACCAAATATATATTATCTCGTGTTTTTAGGTGGGATCATGTAGCCGTTAATATGGGCTAGACCCGTTGGATCGACTTGACCTAACCCGTGATTTGATAGGGCTGAGCTATAAATTTTGAAGCCCATTTAAAAAACGGAATTTTTAGCCTGGCCTGAATAAGACTGCTAATTTGTGGGGCTTGAGAAATATAGATAGGGCCGGCCCGTGGAACAAATAAAAATTAATTTAAAAATAAATATAAAATAGATTATTAAAAATAACAAGAGTTTAACTCAAAATCTGTTTAAAGTTTGAAATATTACAATTTAAATACAAATTATTTTTATAAAATATGTACTACATAAAGTAAAAATTTCCTAAAATTTCCATGGAATCACTACATAGGCCATAGCCTATGGAATATTGTCATAATTTTTGTGTTTTATTATGATCGGTGGAAAACAATTAAGTTCATATTTCTATTTAGCTATTTATGCTTTTACTTGAAATCAAACTAAATAAATATTATAAAGATAATTTTATTTGTGTATTTGATTAACGACTATTAACACTAACACCATGTAATATTGTCTTGTCGATATTCATGATAATATTTTTAAATTATAATTTAATTTTAAAAAATATACTTTAAAAAAAGAGGGTTGGCCCGACAAAGCCTATAGCCCACGTACTTGTGGGCTGGGACTACCATTTTCTAGCCCACACAAAAAATGGGCTAGCCCGGCCTGGCCCATCGAATTTTAAAGCTTGTATGGGTCAGCCCGGATGGGGTGGGCGAACCCATATTGACAGCACTAGGTGGGGATATAAGTTTAGTGTAATTTAATTTTTTTGTATTATTAGGTATTAGTTTAATTAAAAATTTAATCGGGAAAAGGTTTAAATTTTTTATCAAACTTTGAGAAAAGGTTTATTTATGCCATTCCTTAAAAGGTTGGGCTTTATATGTCATTTTCATTTGAGAAAAAACTCATTCATACCATTATTTGTTAATTAAGAATGACATAGATGAACCAAACTTTTATCGAATGACATAATTGATTCTTTTCTCAAAGTTCGATAACGTATTTGTGTCTTTCCGCTTTTAAAAAAACTTATTTAATTAATGATGTGGCCAAATCTTGACTGATCACGTGTAAAAAATGGTTTTACAAGAAATTGTTGTTAGTTAACAAATAATGGCATGAATGAGCCTTTTATCAAACACAAAAATAACATAGATAAACTTATCTTTCAACAGGTGACATAGATGAACTTTTACTCAAAATTCAATGGCATATTTAAGCCTTTTCCCAATTTTATTTTGACAATAAAATTTTAGGTACCCACGGACCATGGTAATCATACGATACTGAAGATCTGCTTGCCATTGATAAGGTATATTCATTTTATAGATATATTGAGGTTTACAAATACACGAAACTTAATTTTATTGAGATATCATAAATGAAAATAGAGTGTGTCAAAAGTCAAAATTTAATTTAATTTTTACCAAACAAACTATTAAGTTCGCCAGAACCCACCTTTCTTTTTAGGTTTGGATCCACTAGAATTTTAGATCACGAGTGCACCATTGCATAATATATTTTTAATGTCTAATTTTATGTGGTATTTTTTTATTTTTTAAGAGGATAAGTACTATTAAAATATGCAATATAATTTTGGACGGGTATTGAAAAAAAAATTATTGACTAAAAACTGACATATATATGTTTTCCTTTCTTGAGGATCACTTTACAAAACTTAATTTAGTTATATGTTCAAGTCCATACTGCTATTACTTCCCTAACTAAAACGACTTATTTTGAGAGGCACTTTTGTTTAAATAGCATTTCAGAAAAGAGTATTTCAAAAATAAAATAAAATTGTGTGTTGCAAATTTATTTGAAAAGTGTTTTTGCTAAGCCGTTTGTGTTCGGCTAATTTTCTTTGAAAAGTGGTTTTGAGAGTCAAATTATGAAATAGGGCAAGTATCAATGTGTTTTTTAATATTAAGCTTATTTTATAGAGAGAAACTATTTTAAACATCTAATACAAAAATTTTAATTACATTTTTAATTTAACTATTCGAAATGTACATATTAAAATTTTCAATCAATATTGTATATCGATATATATTGTTGACTGTTTTTGAAAAGAGGAATCTTTTTGTTATTTATTACCTATCTTTTGGATTCAATCTTATCTATTATCCTCTTCTTCTTATTTTTTTGGTTATAATACTCTAAAGTTTTAAAAATCCAAACTAAAATAAAATACTACTTAAATTAAGAAAATAATTTTTTTTATTTGTTACTTTTTTGGGAGGGTCTAAATCTTTAATTGTTATTTTTTCTCTTTTTTAATCCTACAAAAATATCGGTTTTACATTTATTTCTAATTCTGTAAAATAATACATAAAGTAATATATACAATATAATATATAAATAATAATAGAAAACATAAGTAAAATAAAAAAATGTATTATATAAAAATAAAAAATAAATTCTTGAATAAAAATCAACCAAACTTATGAGATATGTCGATTAGTTAATTAATAATAGATATATTGATAAATATGTATATATGTAAGGGATAATTTAGTCTTAATAAATAAATTTTTTATCTCTGTTTCTGCGTTTTTTTTAAAATAGAAATTTTTAACTTCTTTCCAACATCAGAAAAACTACTACTGCTTTCATTTAAGGGAAAAAGGACAAATATACCCCTAAATTATCATAAATGGTATGCAGATACCCTTCGTCATACTTTTGGGACATTGGTCCCCCTGCCGTCCATAAACTAGAGCATATATGCCCTTCACTCTAACGGAAGACTAAATAGGGATACGTGACACAATCTTATCCATCGATCCTATATTTAATAAATGTCTGGTCGGTGGATAAGATTATGACACGTGTATGTCCGTTAGTATAAAGGGTATATATGCTCTAGTTTTTGGACGGTAGGGGGACCAATGTCCTAAAAGTATGACGGAGGGTATTTGCATATCATTTACGATAGTTCGGGGGTATAGTTGTCCTTTTTCCTTCATTTAAAAGCAGTTTTAAAAATTTTCCAAACACTTAATTTTCCTCTTTTTTTGTTTCAAGATAAAAAAAAAATTTCCATAAAAAAAAGCACTTCTGACCTTCCAACAACAATGTCAAACAGGTTCTAAAGGTTATTTGTGACGACATCAAATAACTTTTACGAAACACATTTTGGCAAAACCTGCTGCTGAAAGAAAGGTAGTATGGCAATATAGTCAGCCTTGATTGACTTTTCTGTAGCACTGTTCAAACTTGATACTAGCATGATCTAGCATTGAAGAAGTATCTTCTATGATCTAGCCTTTTTTTGTTAAGCATGTTGGTGGTTAGAAGTGAGTCCAGTTCCACGATAATGTCTGTGCAACCATTTATTTACACCATTTGCCTCCAAACTATGTTGCCTTAATTAGCTTCTGCTATGTTATGACTAAAGCACTGCGCAGAGATAGAAAATGTCATAATAAGCTATCCATATGTTCATTTCACTCATCTCCATTATTGGTACTCGTGTATGACTATAGTTAGTTGATGAATTCACAGAGTTAGCACTATCGCGACTCTTATATTTATATGATTTTTATCTGAGCTCGAGTCTGCCTATGATGCCTTCTAATTACTTGTATTTTGGTACTCATACTGCACTTCTAATCTTTTTCTGATGCACGTTGTACTAGTCACTTTCACTGCTTTCAGATCTCCCATGGCCGTTGCTGATTGGATCGTGGTGATCTCTTGGCGTCTAGAGACTTGCATCTTTTCCTTTTTTATTCTGCCTATATATTTTGTATTTTGACTAGACAAATCTGTGATTCTGTTGTAGATAGTGTCTTTCTGTACTTAGACACTCTTGTATCAGTGGCACTAGGTTTGAGATTTAGTTCTTATGTGTATTCGTCTTTGTTGATCATTTTTGGGGTTTTATTGTATATTTTGTACCATTCTGTACATATCTATGCCATGACCCTATTCTCTGTCTATATTGATTCCGCATAGTTATATTCTAGTTTTAGTTTATCGCTTGTTGTTTGAGTTTTGGCTTTCCATCTGGGGGGTTTATGGTAGGCGTCATCGTGTTCCACTTTCAGATCATGACAAGACACTATCTAACAGTTACTCATCATAGGAAATATATCCACATACGAAGATTGACATATATGGTATATTCTTCAAACACAATATTAATTATTCCTCCCGTTTCAATTTATGTGGAACTTTTCGAATTTCGAGATTCAAATAAGTCTATCTTTGACCGAAATTTTTTCATATATCCTTTAATTAGTTTGTATGGCCAATTATTGTGACTAATAGTACTTTTTACGTAGTTTACAAATATATAAATTTCATTTCAAGAAAATTGAAGATTCCACGCGTAAATTTTCGAACAAACTTAAACTGTTTAACTCTCGAAATACAAAGTGTCACATATATTATGACAGAGAAAATATTTATTTAGTATATTCTTCAAACACAATATAAATTATTTATTTCACACGCTAGCTAGAACTAGCGAATATTTCTATTTATTAATGGAACACACGCATGTTTGTGTATAGACACACAAATATATATAAAACAATATATTTTATCTATTTTTTTAGAAAGTGACCCTCAATTTCCTTGGTCGCATTAAGAATGAAACCCAAGAAATTAAGGGGATCTGGGTTGTCTTCAATTTTCTTTTCATACTGTAATTCATTGTTTTTACTGTTTTTCATTTTTCTCCAAAAATTATCTATGAATGCACTGTAAGATTTGATTTGTCTACCTTTACTGAATGGAGTAGTCTATAAAATCTTAAAAGAAGAGCTGACATTTTGTGGAATATGAGAATTAGTAAGGAAAACTATAATTAGATTATATTATGTTTGATACGACAAAAGTAGTTTTCCATTAAACAATTTTTTTTATCCCTCCTCCCTTGCTGACACGAATACACAACCTTCAGGTTAGAAGTGATAGATGCTTATCATCCGAGCAACTTACTCTTGTCCAAACATCATCAACTAAGTTTTTTATGAAGATTATTTCCTCAAAAAATAATTTTCATTCTACAAAATACACCTAAATATAGAAAAATGATGCAAATAAATCAAATTGAGTGAGAGAGGATAAATGTATGTTACCTTCATTATATTTCATGTTAATAATCGCACCAACATTTCCTATTTCACCCTCATGAACTTCAAAACGGTTGATAGTAGGGCTTATGTTGGCTGCTTCATGAGTATTGGTGTGCATTAGATCATGAATCAAGTGTGAAAATGAATTGGTGAGAAAATGTTATGAACATGTAATCTTTATATAGAGTTTAATTAGCCGTGAAAGCTAGCAAATAGAAAATATTTTCAACCACAGATATATATATATATCACGTGTTTTTAGTTAGGGATCTAAGATTAGTGTTATTTCATTTTTTTTCAATATGAGGTGTTAGTTTAGTTAAAAATTTAATTGGAAAAGGTTTGCATATGTTATCGAACTTTGAGAAAAGACTTATTTATGTCATCTGTTAAAAGTTTGGCTCATCCATGCCATTTCCATTTGAGAATGGGTCATCCATGCCATGTTTTGTTAACTCAAAATGACATAGATGAGCTAAGGTTTTAACGGATGACACAGATGAACGTTTCTCAAAGTTCGATGGCATATTTGAGCATTTTCGCTTTTAAAAACTTATTTAATTAATGACGTGACCGAATCATAATTGACCATGTGTAAAGAATTGGTTTTGCAAAACCAAACTGTTTTCCGTTAAAAAATAATGGTATGGATCAACCTTTTTTCAAACGGAAATGACATAAATGAGCTTAACTTTTAATAGACGACATAAATGAGCCTAATCTCAAAGTTCGATGACATATTTGACCATTTTCACAGTGAAACTTTATGTACCCATGGTAATTATACGATGGTGAAGATTTGCTTGCAATTAACAAGGTATATTCATTTTATAGATATATTGAGGTTTACAAATACACGATTCTTAATGACAAAATTATGAACATTAACTTTGCTATCATCAAATCACAGAGAGGAATTGCATTTCTTTTATTACTGAGTAAGGATAAGACTCGTACATATCATCTTTCTCAAACTCCACTTATTTAATTGCATTTTAGAATGATTTTTAGGTATTTAGAGGCTAATTTACAAAAAAAAGGGATATTTAAATAGCGATGTTTAAAATCTATAGCTGAATAATTCAACTATTTGCTAAATAGTTAAGACTTTTTATAACATATGAATGGGTAAAATTTGTCTTTTAAATTTTTTTTTTTTTTTTTTTAATAATTGTGAATTAATCTGATACTATATCAACAATATGTTTTGTTTTAATTAAAAATATATATGACGGTTATTGGTGGTAGTTGTGGGTTTTGCCACATAGTTTTTGCCCTACCTATTTTAATTAATTGATCAAGCTTCTTGAATTTCAAACTGAGTAAAATAACTATTTATAAATGTCAAAATTATGTAATTTTAAAATTATTTTGATGCTATTTTGTCATCTAATTTAGCAAATTGTCTTAATCTATTATTATATATTTTACATATAATATTATGTATTACTATAGAATATGCATGGAAGTACAACGGAATATGAGGGTCTATATTCACAATGACAAAGATACAATAGAAAAAGTCACCAAAATTGCGTCTAAGAAAAATAATATTGTAAATTGGATAATTGAAATTTACTTTGAAAGTGGGATGCACATTGGCCTGATGATTGGGACAAAAATGTCACTAGATGTTATTTTTTATGGGCAACAATTGAGGAACTTCCATTACCTAAAAACTTTTGAGCCCAAAATTTTGAACAGGATAGATGTTATTTATGAGAAATTTCTGCCGAATAAAAATCTAACCAAGTAAAATGAGAAATCTGCAATATTAGGGCACCATTTACATTATATATAATTAAAATGTGTTCTTTTTACAATAAGATATAACAAAATAAAAAAAATGTTGAATCTTTAAGAGGAAGATAAGTGCCTGAATAAACGTTAGGATGGTAACCAAAATAGTTCTGCAAAAAAATTGTAGATTATGGTGGAAAAGCCTCATAAACATATTAATGTAAACACTAAAAATCCTCGTCACAGACCAATTTCTAATTTTAGATCTTCCTAAAGGTTTCCAGGAAGAAATAGAGATATATAGATGAGATGTGATGGCGACCAACTATGATGTGAGATTAGAAATAATTTGGTTATGGTGTTTGTAAGTTATTCACTAATAACGAATTTGTTGTAGTGCTAGCAACACACCTGAATCAGAAACCCTCGAAAGGTGAAGGTGAAGGAGAATTTTATGTTCAGGGGTCACACTATAACTTTTTTTCCAAGGAGAAAGGAGAATACAACACATGCTCATAATGTCCCTTGTATTCTTCACCACGAAAAATACTCTTTGGTGTGACCCCTGAACAAAAATTCTCAACTATATCGAGAGTCTCTGATATCAAGTGTGTTGCTGGCCCATGAACAATATTATGTAATGGTAAGCATTATATGTTCACTCCACATAGAAAATATGCATATATTTATAGGACTATAATACCTTCAACTGAGAAAAATGGTCAACAAAGTAGCACTCATATTTAATTTCTTTCTAATTATATTATGGCAATCGGAAAATAATATGGAGAAAAAAAATATCAATTTAAAAGATTGAAGATTTTTCTTTGTATGTATTTCTTAAATAGAAAAAATAATTATATCAATTTAGGAAAAATTATAGATATATTCCAAATCAATTAAAGTAAAAATGACTTGGGCAATTTAGGAAAAAATATAAATATATCCCTAAACAAGTAAAGTAAAAAATGACTTGGGCAATTTAGGAAAAAATATAAATATATCCCTAAACAAGTAAAGTAAAAAATGACTTTAACAATTTAGGAAAAAATATAAATATATTCCAAATCAAATTAAATAGTTACAAAAGACTATTCAATTTAATATTTCTAATTAAAACTAGAATATATACTGTAGATTTGTCATGACCCAAGTTACCATAACTAGCACCCACACTAACCTCACTATAGGCTAACAAAATATTAACGTCTTACACATGCAATATCTAAGCATCCTAAAAAATAACTTTAACAATTTGGGAAAAAATATAAATATATTCCAAATCAAATTAAATAGTTACGAAAGACTATTCGATTTAATATTTCAAATTAAGTAGAATATATAATGTAGATTTGTCATGACCCAAGTCACCATAACTAGCACCCACACTAACCCCACTATAGGCTAACAAAATATTACGTCTTACACATGCAATATCTAAGCATCTAGGCAAAAATATAGACACATATATAGCAACATAAATATTGGTCTCGAAATTATAATTATTAAAAAGGAAAAGACTCAAATATGTCATCAAATTTTAAGGGCTCATCTATGGCATCATTCATGCCAAGCAGAGGTCTAGACATTTGACCTTCGCGTTCACAGAGGGTCAGATGACCTTCACATTTGCGGACCAGCTACCGCTTTCGTGGAGGATCAGTCAACTTAGACACCACGTTAGTGGACAGTGTCCCACGTTCGTGGAAGCCAACTCATGACTAGAAGTTAAATATTTCCTTCACGATTCAGCATGCATATTTTCAAAAGGCAAATTTCCTTGAGGCAACTTGAATCACCCAAAATGGATGTCTAGAACTCGAGATATCACACTTTAAATCTTAGAATTATAAGTTGATCGTGCATGATCTTTATTTAACTGACCACACAAAAGAGACCTTTGCGAACGCAGAGGCAATCTTGCGAACACGGAGGGTCGACCAACCTAACCTTGAAAATGTGGCCTAGGTCCCTCAATAGTGAAGGCGGCAAAGGCTTCGCAAATGCGGAGACTAGATTTATTGGTCACCGCAAATGCGACCAACTTCTTGCGAACGCGAAGAGGAAGGGTGGGCTGCACCAGCTAATGCACATAATCTAATTTTCTCCAACATGAGAATTCCCGATGGTGTGCTCGGGATTTATTCGGAACCCTGTGTACGCAAACGAGATATTCTACCCCACCAAATTCAACATTTCGAACTCAATAGAGATGTTGAAACCTCCAATCGAGATACACTCGATGAAAATTGGGTCCCATACCCAAGCTTCAATTTAAGTCAAATTCAAAAAGGGGGTTTGAGACGAACCTAGAAGCCTCGGGATCCACATCAAAGGTCCTTCTAGACCAAACTCATTGTTCCAGAGTTGAATAAGTCGTCAGAATTACATTCTGATGTCGTATTTTTGAACTTTTTACTTAAGTCAATCGTTCAATTTCAAAGGCTCCCAAAACATAGAAACTTGCACAAAAATCAAACGAACAACCAGGTGACCAAATAGTCAGTCCTAGCAAGTCATAAATGACCAATGGTCGCTATAGGAACACTCTAAACATGAAAAGAATGGAATAACAAGGATATGACTTTGAGGTTCATTGTACATAGTCTAAGAGTTCTCCGTACTCGCTTCACACCCGCAAAAGCTAGAAGTACTCGCTTCACGTCTTTGAATTATTATTCACCAGTGAATTAGGAAAGACAATAGAAATATTCAATTATAAATTCGTAGAGCCGATGTTGTTGTAATTTCCTACACGTAGGGCCTTCCCCTATCCTGGGCACTAAGGGGCTCTTTTGTTTCCCAATCCATTCGTTCCTCTCCTTACCGACAACAAAAGCAACTGAAATTGTCCAGAATAAACTAAAACTACAACTAAAACCATTGGAAATCAAAGAAAGAAAAAAACAATTTTCTTTAAGGGGCACTCTAGTGCATATTAAAAAAAAAGGAGCTCTAGTGCATATTCAAAAAGTTGAGGAACTGAGTAACCTCATCCAATGGCCTCCTTCCTCTTATGTGGATCAAATACTATATTGTTCCCAAAAAGTCCAGTCCCCAGTCAATCACTACTCATGTTTGTTATGATAATGTCTTCACATGTTATCAATCTTACTTACATGCTCTTTTAGCAACTGTGGAGCCCCAATCGTTTAATGAAGAATCTAAAGACAAGTTGTGGATTGATGCCATGCAACAAGAAATCCAGGCTTTGAAGGATAATACAATACTTAGACAATTGTTGACTTGCCACCAGGTGAGAAAATAATTAGTTCCAAACGGGTATACAAGATCAAGTACAAGTCCAATGGTGAGGTAGATAGATACAAGACCAAACTAGTTGCAAAAAGGTACACTCAAAGAGAAGGACTTGATTATCATGACACTCTCTCCAGTTGCTGAAATGGTAACCATTAGAATTGTTCTTAGCCTAGCCGCTTCCCATGGTTGGGATCTATCTCAAATGGATGTTAACAATGCATTCTTTCAGGGTGATTTAGTTGAAGACATCTATATGGAACTTCCTCTTGCAAGTTGAGGAAGTCACTCTATGATCTCAAACAAGCATCTAGACAGTGGAATATCAAGTTCACTGAGGCATTATTGGTGGCAGGTTACTCTCAAAGAACTCATGATCACTTTTTATTCATTAGAAAGGAGGAAACTGACCTGGCTGTGATTTTAGTGCATGTTGATGACCTCTTAATAACTAGGAATATTCCAGGATGATTCAAGAATCAAAATACATACTACACCAAAATTTCAAAATGAACGACTTGGGAAGTTTCATGTATTTTTCGGGGATTGAAGTTTTTGAAGTCAAAAGAGGGGATATTGCTAAATCAAAGGAAGTATGCTTTACAACTTATTTCAAAAACTAGATTGAGTGGAGTAAAGATGGTAAGCACTCCTTTGGAATTTAACCACAAATTGACCAGTGTAGTATTTGATCAACACATTGGTGGCTCTGATGATTCAGAGTTAGAAGATATTAAAGCATATAAACGATTGATAGGTAAACTATTGTACTTAACAATCATCAAACATTTGCTTTAGTGTACAAGTTCTGAGCCAATCCATGCAACACCCTAAGGTTTCACACTTGGAGGCTGCACTAAGGGTTGTGAGATATGTCAAAAATCTACAAGACTTTGGATACTGCTCAAAAGAGGGATTGGTATTATAGAAATCATTGGATATTGTGACTCAGACTAGACTTCAAGTCCTAACACACGATCAGTCACAGATTACATGGTAAAACTTGTAGATTCTCTTATTTCATGAAAATCTTAGAAGCAGCAAACAACGAGTAGGAGCTCAGCTGAAGCAGAGTATATGAGTCTGGCAGCTCATGTTGCAGAACTAATCTGGTTAGCATGATTACTAGATGAATTGCACTTTCCAGTCGCCATCCTAATCTTAGTGTTTACAGACATCAAATCAGCTATACAAATAGCTGAAAATCCATTGTTTCATGAGCATACAAAATACATAGATATTGATTGTCACTTCCTTCAAGAGAAAGTGAAATTAGGCTTCATTGATCTTAAACATTTGTGCACTACTATGAAACCAACTGATATTCTCACAAAAGGGTTGGGATCTAATCAACATCATCTCCTTATGACCAAACTTGGTGTGTTAGATCTCTTCCACCCTTCAGTTTGAGGGTGTGCGTTGAATTACAGATGGCAGAGTTGTTGCTTTGTTATAGGCCAGTTTAAAAGCTGGTTGGAGTTTGTTAGGTTGTTACAAATTAGCTCATGGAGTCACACGGTTAGCGCAATAGTTAGTTATAATAACTATAATCCTATATATATAGAGGTAGCTATGTAAATGTTAAGTAATAAAAGAATGTCAGATTCATTCCATTTTAGATCACAATGTAATGAACACAAGATGCTTCAATAGAAATATAGTTTTCGTTTTCTTCTTCTAGTAGATTTCACAAATTCTTTAGTTCAATAAATATAGGAAATAAATGAAAACAGACAAATTACCAATTGAGCTAATGGAGTCTATGTTTGTTTATAGGGAAAATGCATAAGTACCCCCCAGCCTATGCCCACAATCCCTGAGACACACCTAACCTTTACTAAGGTCCTATTACCCCCCCGAACTTATTTTTTAATTAATTTTTTACCACTTTTCGGCTTACGTGGCAATATAAACCAAATAGGTTGAAAGTTTTGTTCAACACGCGCCGGGCCCCACTTTTTCA
>JAJOOS010005902.1:0-26059 GCA_029582725.1 Solanum chiquidenum
CAAGTTTTGAACCTCAAAGAGGTGATGTATGAGATTATGCTTGTAGTAATTGAACTACCTGAACTATGATTATATCCATGTCTAAAGTAGTGATTCTAGATGTATTGATTTGATATGAGCTTTGACCTTAAAAGGGAAATATATGATATTAGGAATGTTTTATGAAGGTTATGTACATGCTTTAAGAACACTTTGAGAGTATAGTGAATATGCTCATGATCTAGTTGTTGTGTTGTTGAAAGGTTATTCTCATATATACACTTATTCTTCAATATGATATGATGTGAAAGGTTTTATCACAATATGATGATTCTAAGGTTTGAAGACTAGTCTCACCTATTGAATATATATGTAGACATGGACGGTGAAAGGTTATTCTCACGCATGATCTAATGAGCTAGAGTATGAGTTCTGTTGGATTGATTGTCTAGACATTCTTCCATAAATATGAACATAAGTTAAGAATTAATATGAACTCAATGGGAATTATGCTTAGCACCGAGTGGATATGAATATGAGATGGAAGGTTTTACCTTAGTTGAGTCCGGCTTCCCAGTGAAAGCTTTTACATTAGTTGAGTCCGGCTTCCCAGTGAAAGCTTTTACATTAGTTGAGTCCGGCTTTCTATATCGGTTCCTTCTACCTTAGTTGAGTCCGGGTTCCCAAAGTATGTATCTCATGAGATGGAGACCTTCTACCTTAGTTGAGTCCGGGTTTCTAGTAGCAATCTATTTATCCCATAACTACGTGCTCTCGTAGGTTACTTAGCTATTTGGATCAACCTAAGCTAAGAGTATGGTTCTACCTTCCCCAAGTAGAGCAACCCCTTTTCGGTGTGGGTAGACACCAGATTTCATGTTAAGCTCACATGATCTATGTCGGTTAAAGCTAATTCCCACAATAAGAATATAAATTATGAAATATGGTTACTCAAGGAGATTTACTTAGCATGGGTGGGATTATGGGTCTTATTCATACATTGCAGAAGTATGCTTTGAAGGTATTCATGCTAGAAAGGACCTTCCAATACATATGTGACTGAAGGTGAATGTTTCGTTGTCTATTAGAAGTGAGCTAAGGATGAGATCAAAAGATGATAAAGATGGATGAGGACCTAAAGTGACTTGCTTAGTGTGGGTGATATTATGGGGTTTTACCCATGCATTGCACAAGCTTGCCTTGAGGTAGCTTATGAAGTGTTTCTCTTATATGAAGTTGATCTAGATGTATTAACTATGCCTATGATTTTGTTTTTATCACTCATTCTTATAGCCTATGTCTTATTATGATGTCTCTTAGTCTTATGACTTATGTTATTTTCTCATATAATTATGGTATATGTCTTATGTTGACTAATGGATCTTATATGCTTATGTTGATGATTTATGCTAGCTGTCATGTTTTTTACATTTTGTACTAATGCATACTCTTGCCTACATTCTTATCAAATGTAGGGTCGGCGATTTTGAGTTCCATCCCCGAGGCTAGGTTCTTAGCAAAAGCAAGGAGTTGAAGATTTGGTGAGTCCTCATAGTATCGAGGATTTTCCCACCTTTCCTTTTATATCTTTCTTCATGTTTAAACTATTGTATGGATTGTGTCCCAAGAGTTATTCAAGTTGTTTTAGCTGGTTTGAGACAAGTGTAATAGACTTCCGCTTTGCTTTTATAAAAGACTTCAATTCTATGGATAAAGTTTTAAAATTTCGCACCATTTTCTATTATCTTATGTTATGATATGCTAAGAGGCTTGTATGAGGCTAAGGTTGTGTAACATCTCAAACTTTGAGAAATGACTAAAAAGGCAAACTAGCAAGTCTAAAAACCCAAAATGGACCATGGAACCTTCAAGGCACCTTAAACGGGCTGTGTAGGGGTCCACGACCTGTCTTGGGCATCGTGAAGGACCATCTAAGGCTGCCTAGAAAGGGGTCACCTAGACGGGACCTTAGATGGCCCATTGTGACTCTGATGGCCCATTTAGGGGTCCATACGAGTCACCCATTAGTTTTTAAAATTCTGTGTAAACTTCAAACGATGATTTCTCTCAGCAATTATGTCACACCCCGAGTCTATACCCTAGATGTGGCTGGCACTCGGAGACCATTGCTGGCCCCAAGCGAATCCTTGGTCTGGCTACTTACTCAGCGGAACACTTAACTCAACACAGTATAAGATCATAAACAACTTAAATGATAATATACTGGCCAAAATGGCACTTAAGTCATATAACAACATCTGAAGGATAAAGAAAGACATCTGCACCAATAACTATCTGACTGTCTATGAAGCCTCTAAAATACTGAGATGGATGTTGGGACAAACCCCACAACATCCTAATAAATGAAAGATTGAAAGAGAATAAAAGAGTCCTCCTGAATGCAAGGAGACTCACCACTGACTGTGAGCTGCTCAACTGGATCAACGAGGTGCTGGATGTTGATCCTGGTTACCTAAATATGCATCATAAGAGGATGCAGGCCAACTGGCATCAGTACATTGAATGTACCAGTATGCGAGTTGGAATGCTAAGCAACATAGGCTAGAAGGAAAACTGAAAGAAACTGAATAACTTAGCTGGCTCAACTTAACTTAACCTGACTGACTCATTTCAATATAAAGCAATTTAAAACAAGTGCAATATAAAGAAAAGATGTTTAAATCATGCTATAAACTCTGTGTGTATGCAAAGATACAATAGATCTGAAATGTATATAGAAGTACAAATGAACTGATGTATATAAAAATACAATAACTGTTGTGGGAGTTTCTCTAACCGACAACCATCACTTAAGAACTATAGTGATGATACAACGATCAACCTCACGCTGCCAGAGCATCCTATACCCGACCAAAAGTATAGAACCTGAACTGCCTAATGGATCCACTAGTCTAATTTGAAAAGGATTCATCTAAAAAGTATGAACCTCTTCTACCCATGATGGCTACATGGTTCTATGGGGGCTGTGGGTTCTTTGAACGCTCCCCCAATTCGGTGCTCAATATTACTCCCAAAAATGTACTGACTCTTATGTTTTTAAAACATTTTTCTTTTTGTTGATTTGAGATAATTGCTCAAAAACTTAGCTCAAAGGCTATCTTGAAAATCTCAGTTTCCTCTCTTGCTTCATTTCGAAAGCGATTACTCTTTTCTGAAAACTAGCTCGAAGGCTCTTTGAAAATCTCAGTTTCCAATCATGTTTAAATGTGAAAATATTTCTTTAAAATTTCTTTGGGAATACATAGTCCCCATATATCTCTTTGAAGAAAAAAACTTCAAACCATAGCTTTACTCTTTTCTTAACTTCAAATCTTAGGTCTTAAAACGACGTTTTAAACATTGTTAAAGACCCTTGACAACTTTAAGAAACTTTGCTTTGACTTGCTTCTTAACTTCTAGACTTGACTCTTAACTTCTATGACTTTGAACTTAACTTTCCTTGAATTGAATTATGGATTCAAGGTTATGATTCATGTTTCTGGATGATTTCTAGATGTTTAGAAGTCACTTAGAGTAGGTAGGATCAATGGAAAACGTTAGTACACTTTAAAGGGACGTAAAAGGACTGAAGGACGAAAAATTGGTGAAAAACGCCGATACGGGAGCGTCTCTGGCGCACCGCGCCAAGCCACATTTTACTGGGGCTCATTTCTGGCGCGCCGCCCCAGCCCTCCTAGCACTATGGTGGAGCGTCACGCCAGCCTCCCTTCAGGCAAAATTCAAATGAACTTTCTAACTCATTTTATGACCCTAAATCATTCTAACTCGATTCTTCTTCTCAAATTCACTTTAGATTTATGTGCCCAAACCAAAATCACAAGAATCTAACTCAAATAACTCCATAAAACAACACCCTAATCATCAAGAACTCCAAAAACCCAACTCATGTTCAAGAACGAAAGTAATTCAAGAACCACATTCAAGAACATTCAAAATTCAATATTTTTTAGATGAAATCACTGAATCAAACATGCTTGGCATGTGGGTGAACAAATCCAACATTGATATAGACTCACATACCTTATTAGGGATCACACCCGAAGAATTCCACAACCTAAACTCGACGATCTCCTTGTTTCTCCTTTTCTTTTCTCCTCTTCTTTCCTCTTCTCTAAAACCCTATCACTTTTCCCAAAGTGTAAAACTGACCAAGTTCATTTTAGACACTTAATTAATTCCCTAAAATGCGTTAAAATAATAGGGTAAGGAAAAGACCATACTACCCTTCAAAAATCCGGATTTGGACTTTCCTTAAACTAACAACCCAACTTCCAAAGGGCATAACTAACTCATCCGAACTCGGAATCGCGCAAATTTGACGGCGTTGGAGAGATCATTCCAAGAGATTTTCAACCATATCAAGAAGTACTCCTAACTCATCCTGATTTATGAGTTATGATTGTTTGAAAATGACCAAAACTCACTTTCATAACTTAGACAAAATTTCCAGATTTCCACATGCTTTCCAAAAATGCATATTTTCAGATTTTAAACTCTTTCTAGTCGTTTCTAGGTGCGAGATGTTACGATATCTCCCCATTGGGAACATTCGTCCTCGAATGAGCTTTATTTTACTAAGCTAAGGGTAGTAACATCAAGTTCAACACTCAACAAGCAAAAAGCAAAAAGCAAACAACAACATGCATACTTGTAATTTAGCTAGTACTAAGAAGATAATTAGTACCTTGATATGCATTTTCTCCAGATTCAAAGAGATGTGGATATCTCTTCTTCATATCATTCCACCAATATACCTCTCTCAAATCACGGTACATTTTGGTGGAAACCGGATGGATGAAATATCTAGAGCTATGAGCTTCCTCCATGATCCTCTTTTGGAGTTCATCCACCATTGGAACACACAATCTACCTTGGTATTTTAACACACCAGCTCCCCCTTGTTAGAAAGCTAATACTCTCTGCTTTAGAAAATTTGCCTTCAAGTCAAGCAAAATGGGGTCTTGGTCCTGCTTTTTCTTCACCTCTCACACTAGTGATGATTCAACCCTGTTCGTCACCACTATTCCTCCTTCTGTGGAATCCATAAGTCTGACTCCCAGGCGTACAAGTCTGTCCACATCTTTGGCTAACACCCTCTTTTATTCCAAAACATGTGTGGTACTACCCATAGCTAACCTGCTTAAAGCATCATCAACTACATTAGCCTTACCTGGGTGGTAAAGAATACTCATGTCATAATCCTTGAGTAATTCCAACCACCTCTTTTGTCCGAGATTGAGCTCTTTCTGAGTGAACACATATTGCAAGTTCTTGTGATTAGTGAATATATCAGCATGCACACCATACAAGTAGTGTCACCAAATCTTCAAGGCGAAAACTAAAATAGCCAACTCTAAGTCATGGGTTGGATAATTCTTCTCATGAACCTTCAACTGTCTGGAGCCATAAGCTATCACCTTGCCATTCTGCATTAGGACACAACCCAAGACAACTCTAGATGCATCACAATACACCACAAAACCGTGAGTACCTTCTGGTAAGGTCAACACTGGGGCAGTAGTCAACCTCTTCTTCAATTCCTGAAAGCTTTTATCAGAAGCTTCAAATTATTAAAACTTCATTGTTTTCTGAGTCAGCTTCGTCAAAGGAGACGAAATAGATGAGAACCCCTCTACAAACCTTCTATAGTAGCCAGCTAAACCCAAGAAACTCCTAATATCAGTTGGAGATGTGGGTTTAGGCCAATTCTGCACTGCCTCAATTTTCTGAGTATCAACTTTAATTCCCTCTCAAGACACAATATGGCCTAAGAATGCCACAGACTCAAACTAAAATTCACACTGAGAGAATTTAGCATATAACTCCTTATCTTTCAAAGTCTGAAGAACTGTTCTGAGATAACTAGCATGATCTTCTTCATACCTTGAATAGATTAGTATGTCATCAATGAAGACGATAACAAACATAAGGTCTGAAGACTCTATTCACAAGGTCCATGAACGCTGCTGGTGCATTGGTCAAACCAAAGGACATGACCAAGGACTCATAATGACCATATCTAGTCATGAATGTTGTCTTTGAAATGTCACATTCCCTAACTTTCAACTGATGGTAACCTGATCTGATAAAAAAGATCATCAATCCTTGGAAGAGGATACTTATTCTTGATGGTAACATTGTTCAACTGACGGTAATCTATACACATCCTAAGGGAACCATCTTTCTTTCTCACAAACAAGACCGGAGCGCCCAAAGGTGAGACACTTTATCGAATAAAGCCCTTAGCTAAAAGATCTTTCAACTTCTCTTTCAACTCTTTTAACTCAGTTGATGACATTCTATATGGCGAAATAGAGATAAGACGAGTATATGTAATAAGATCTATATCGAAGTCTATCTCTCTCTCAGCAGGGACTCTGGGAAGATCATCTGGAAAGACTTTTGGAAACTCTTTTACTACTGGAACTGACTGCAAATGAGGTATCTCAGCACTTGAGTCATTAACTCGGACTAAGTGATAGACACACCCCTTAGAAACTAACTTCCTTGCCTTAAGGTACAAAATGAAACGACCCTTAGGCACTGCTGAACTGCTTTTCCACTCTAAGACTGGCTCATTTGGAAACTGAAACTTGACTACTCGAGTTCTACAATCAACTGAGGCATAACAGGCATGAAGCCAGTCCATACCAATAATTACATCAAAGTCTACCATGTCTAACTTAATTAAATTAGCCATGGTACTCTTGTGATTGACGAAGATGGGACAATCATGATAGACCGTCTCTTCTACAACAGACTCACCAACAGGTGTGGAAACACTAATTGGTTCGTTAAGTTGCTTAGCAATAACATCAGGTTCATAGCCACATAAGGAGTTATAAAATATAAACTCGCTCCTGGTGGGTCTAGCAAAGCATAAACATCAAAAGTAAAGACTTTGATCATACCAATAACAACATCTGGAGAGTTCTCTTGCTCTTTTACGACTGATGATTGCATAAAGACGGTTTCTTCCTCTGCCAATACCAGAAGTAGCTCCTATAGGTGCAGCCCTATCTGGTGGAGCAACTGAAGAAGACTGGGCTCTATTGCCCCCATTACCCTGCCTGTTCTTTGGATACTCTCGCATGAAATGTCCACTCTGACCAGACTTGAAACAACCAGTGGTGCCTTCATGACAAATACCTGAATGGCTACTACCTCACATGGCGCAGGTAGGAGGCTTACTACCCCTTGCACCACACTACCCTGTGAATAGGTAGGTTCAACTCCGGAATTTTGACCATAGTACTCACTCTTATTCTTAGGTGCAGGTGGACTAGAAGATGATGGAGCAGGTCCCTTCTGTTTCTGTTGGCTAGACGACCGGTTTACATTACTCTTCTGCTACCCGGACTCATTCCCTATCTTAGCTCTCTTGTTCTTGAACTCCTCTCTGTCCCTCAGTTTCTCTTCCTCTACCTGCTGCACATAGAACATCAACCTCGAGATGTCCAGGTCCTCAATAAGCATTGCTGCTCGGCCCTCCTAGCTTGACAGGCGACCCAAACCAGCAACAAACAAGCTCATTCTACTCCTCATGTCCGCAACCATTTCCGGAGCATAGCGGGATAGTTGGGCGAACTTCAAGCCATACTCATGAAAACTTAGAGAATCCTTCTTTAGTATGAGGAATTCACGTACCTTGGCCTCTTTCAGTTCGCGGGGAAAGAAACACCCCAAGAAAGCCTCTTCAAAACATGCCCAACTCGCAAGTGGTGCATCCTCAACTCTACCCCCTTTCCACTGATCAAACAAAGTCCTAGCAACATTCTTCAGTTGATATGCAGCTAGCTCAACTCTCCCAGAATCAGCAACATGCATGACATCAAATACCTTTTTCAGTTCCTCAATGAAGTTCTCTGGATCCTCAGTAGTGCTCGAACAAGTGAAGCTGGAGGATTCATCCTCAAGAACTCACGAATCCTTGAAGTGTAGCCTCTTCTTGTCTATCTCCTCTTTGCTACCCGACCTGGTTAGTCACATCTTGGCTCAACATCCGGATAGAATCATGAAACTCAACATTAGTGACTTCTCTTTACGGTTGCACTTCAGGTGCATTTGGTAACTCTTGTTCATCAACATTGCGTCTAGAAGGACGACCTCTAATTGCTCTTCGTGGAGGTATGATTATCTTAAACACGCGCAAGCACAAATTAGAAGGAATTTTTTATAGAGATTAACTGTATCGCACGAAATGAATGTGAAAGAAGTCAGATGTTTCCTAAATGTTACAGCCTCCTAATTATAGATATGGCGCGCTTCACACCGATAACCAAGACTCTAAAGACACGGCTTCATAGACTCTCTAGGACTATTGAACTATGTGCTCTGATACCAAGTTTGTCACGCCCCGAGTCTACACCCTGGATGTGGCCGGCACTCGTAGACCATTGTTGGCCCCAAGCGAACCCTTGGCCTGGCTACTTAACTGAGCGGAAGACTTAACTCAAAACAGTAAAAGATCATAAACAACTTAAATGATACTCCCTTCATCCCATTTTATGTGAGGTAGTTTGACTTGGCACGGAGTTTAAGAAAGAAAGGAAGACTTTTAAAAATTGTGATCCAAAATGAATGATAGAAAGTTGTGTGGCTGTAAATCATATCATTAAGGGTAAAATAGATATTTTATAGTTAAATTGTTACTTAATATAGAAATGTGTCATTCTTTTTAGGACTAACTAAAAAGAAAAGAAAGTCACATAAATTCGGACAGAGGGAGTAATAAATTGGCCAAAATGGCACTTAAGTCATTTAACTACATCTGAAGGATAAAGAAAGACATATGCACCAATAACTATCTGACTGTCTATGAAGCCTCTAAAATACTGAGATGGATGTTGGGACAAACCCCACAACATCCTAATAAATGAAAGACTCAAAAGAGAATAAAAGAGTCCTCATGAATGCAAGGAGGCTCACCACTGACTCTGAGTTGCTCAACTGGATCAACGAGGCGGTGCATGCTGATCATGGTTACCTGAATTTGCATCATAAGACGATGCAGGCCAACTGGCATCAGTACATTGAAATTTACGAGTATGCGAGTTGGATTGCTAAGCAACATAGGCTAGAAGGAAATCTGAAAGAAACTGAATAGCTTACCTGTCTCAACTCAACTTAACCTGACTGACTCATTTCAGTATAAAGCAATTTAAAACAATTGCAATATAAAGAAAAGTTGTTTAAAACATGCTATAAACTATGTGTGTACGCAAAGATACAATAGATTTGAAATGTATGTAGAAATACAAATGAACTAATGTATATAAAAATACAATAACTGTTGTGGGAGTTTCTCTAACCAACAACCATTACATAAGAGCTATAGTGATCATATAACGATCAACCTCACGCTGCCAGAGCATCCTATACCCGGCTAAAAGTATAGAACCTGAACTGCCTAATGGATTCACTAGTCTAATTTGAAAATGATTCATCTAAAAAGTATGAACCTTTTCTACCCATGATGTCTACATGGTTCTATGGGGGTTGTGGGTTCTTTGAACGCTCCCCCAATTCGGTGCTCAATACTACTCCCAAAAATGTACTGGCTCTTATATTTTTAAAACATTTTTCTTTCTGCTGATTTGAGATAATTGCTCAAAAACATAGCTCAAAGACTATCTTGGAAATCTCAGTTTCCTCTCTTGCTTCATTTAGAAAGCGATTAATCTTTTCTGAAAACTAACCGAAGGCTCTTGGGAAATATCAGTCCAATCTTGTTTAAATTCTAAAACATTTCTTTAAAACTTCTTTGGGAATACATAGTCCCCATATATCTCTTTGAAAAAAAGAACTTCAAACCATATCTTTACTCTTTGCTTAACTTCAAAACATAGGTCTTAAAACGACGTTTTAAACATTGTTAAAGACCCTTGAAAACTTTAAGAAACTTTTGTTTGACTTGCTTCTTAACTTCTAAACTTGACTCTTAACTTCTTTGACTTTGAACTTAACTTTCCTTGAATTGAATTATGGATTCAAGGTTATGATTCATGTTTATGGATGATTTCTAGATGTTTAGAATTCATTTAGAGTAGGTAGGATCAACGAAAAACGTAAGTACACTTTAAAGGGATGTAAAATGATTGAAGAATGAAAAACTGGGAAACATGCCGATCCGGGTGCGTCCCTCGGGCACCGCGCCAGACCCCATATTACTGGGGCTCATTTCAGGCGCACTGTTGGTGGGCCTCCCCAACCCTCCTGGCGCTATGGGGGAGCGTCGCGCCAGCCTGCCTTCAGGCAAAATTCAGACGAACTTTCTGACTCGTTTTCTTACCCTAAATCATTCTAACTATATTCTTCTTCTCAAATTCACTTTAGATTTATGTGCCCAAACCAAAATCACAAGAATATAACTCAAATAACTCCATAAAACAACACCCTAATCATCAAGAACTCCAAAAACCCAACTCGTGTTCAAGAAGAAAGTAATTCAAGAACCACATTCAAGATCATTCAAAATTCAATCTTTTTGAGATGAAATCGCTGAATCAAACATGCTTGGAATGTGGGTGAAAAAACCCAACATTGACATAGACTCACATACCTTAATAGGGATCACCCCCGACGAATTCCACAAGCTAAACTCGACGAGCTCCTTGTTTCTCCTTCTCTTTTCTCCTCTTCTCTAAAACCCTATCTCTTTTCCAAAAGCGTAAAACTAACCAAGTTCAGTTTAGACCCTTAATTAATACCCTAAAATGAATTAAAATAATAGGGTAAGGAAAAGACCAAACTACCCTTCAAAAATCCGGATTTGGGCTTTCCTTAAACCAACAACCCAACTTCCAAAGGGCATAACTAACTCATCCGAACTCGGAATCGCGCAAATTTGACGGCGTTGGAGAGATCATTCCAAGAGATTTTCAACCATATCAAGAAGTACTCCTAACTCGGGTCTTTTGAAAATGACCAAAATTCACTTTCTTAACTTAGACAAAATTTCCAGATTTCCACATGCTTTTCAAAAATGAATATTTTCATATTTTAAAATCTTTCTAGTCGTTTCTAGGTGCAAGATGTTACAATATCTCCCCCTTGGGAAAATTCGTCCTCGAATGAGCTTTATTTCACTAAGCTAAGGGTAGTAACATCAAGTTCAACACTCAACAAGCAAAAAACAAGTAACAACATGCATACTCGTAATTTAGCTAGTACTAAGAAGAGAATTACTACCTTGATCTGCATTTTCTCCAGATTCAAAGAGATGTGGATATCTCTTCTTCATATCATTCCACCAATATACCTCTCTCAAATCATGGTACATTTTGGTGGAACCTGGATGGATGGAATATCTGGAGCAATGAGCTTCCTCCATGATCCACTTTTGGAGTTCATCCACCATTGGTACACACAATCTACCTTGGTATTTTAACACACCATCTCCCCTTGTTCAGAAGCTAATACTCTATGCTTTTAAACATTTGCCTTCAAGTCATGCAAAATGGGGTCTTGGTCCTGCTTTTCCTTCACCCTTGACACTAGTGATGATTCTGCCCCGTTCGTCACCACTATTCCTCCTTCTGTGGAATCCATAATTCTGACTCCCAAGCATGCAAGTCTACGCACATATTTGGATAACTCCATATTTTCTTCCTTAACATGGGTGGTACTACCATAGATAACCTTCTTAAAGCATCAGCAACCACATTAGCCTTACCTTGGTGGTAAAGAATACTCATATCATAATCCTTGAGTAATTCCAACCACCTCTTTTGTCCGAGATTGAGCTCTTTCTGAGTGAACAAATATTGCAAGTTCTTGTGATTAGTGAATATATCAGCATGCACACCATACAAGTAGTGTCACCAAATCTTCAAGGCGAAAACTAAAATAGCCAACTCTAAGTCATGGGTTGGATAATTCTTCTCATGAACCTTCAACTGTCTGGAGCCATAAGCTATCACCTTGCCATTCTGCATTAGGACACAACCCAAGACAACTCTAGATGCATCACAATACACCACAAAACCTTGAGTACCTTCTGGTAAGGTCAACACTGGGGCAGTAGTCAACCTCTTCTTCAATTCCTGAAAGCTTTTATCAGAAGCTTCAAATTATTAAAACTTGACTGTTTTCTGAGTCAGCTTCGTCAAAGGAGACGAAAAAGATGAGAACCCCTCTACAAATCTTCTATAGTAGCCAGCTAAACCCAAGTAACTCCTAATATCAGTTGGAGATGTGGGTCTAGGGCAATTCTGCACTGCCTCAATTTTCTGAGTATCAACTTTAATTCCCTCTCAAGACACAATATGGCCTAAGAATGCCACAGACTCAAACTAAAATTCACACTGAGAGAATTTAGCATATAACTCCTTATCTTTCAAAGTTTGAAGAACTGTTCTGAGATAACTAGCATGATCTTCTTCATTCCTTGAATAGATTAGTATGTCATCAATGAAGACGATAACAAACATATCTAAATAAGGTCTGAAGACTCTATTCACAAGGTCCATGAACGCTGCTGGTGCATTGGTCAAACCAAAGGACATGACCAAGGACTCATAATGACCATATCTAGTCCTGAATGCTGTCTTTGAAATGTCACATTCCCTAACTTTCAACTGATGGTAACCTGATCTGAGGTGTATCTTATAAAAACAAGAAGCACCCTGAAGTTGATCGAAAAGATCATCAATCCTTGGAAGAGGATACTTATTCTTGATGGTAACATTGTTTAACTGACGATAATCTATACACATCCTAAGGGAACCATCTTTATTTCTCACAAACAAGACCGGAGCGCCCCAAGGTGAGACACTTGGTCGAATAAATCCCTTATCTAAAAGATCTTTCAACTGCTCTTTCAACTTTTTCAACTCAACTGGTGCTATTCTGTATGGCGGAATAGAGATAGGATGAGTATCTGGAATAAGATCTTTACCGAAGTCTATCTCTCTCTCAGGAGGGACTCTGGGAAGATCATATGGAAAGACTTCTGGAAACTCTTTTACTACTGGAACTGACTGAATATGAGGTATCTCAGCACTAAAGTCATTAACTCGGACTAAGTGATAGACACACCCCTTAGAAACGAACTTCCTTGCCTTAAGGTACGAAATTAAACGACCCTTAGGCACTGTTGAACTGCTTTTCCACTCTAAGACTGGCTCATTTGGAAACTGAAACTTGACTACTCGAGTTCTACAATCAACTGAGGCATAACATGCATGAAGCAAGTCCATACCAACAATGACAACAAAGTCTACCATGTCTAACTCAATTAAATTAGCCATGGTACTCTTGTGATTGACGAAGATGGGACAATCACGATAGACCCTCTCTGCTAGAATAGACTCACCAACAAGTGTGGAAACACTAATTGGTTCGTTAAGTTGCTCAGGAATAACATCAAAGTTTATAGCAACATAAGGAGTTACAAAAGATAAACTCACTCCTGGGTCTAGCAAAGCATAAACATCAAAAGTAAAGACTTTGATCATACCAGTAACAACATCTGGAGAGTTCTCTTGCTCTTGACGACTGGTTATTGCATAAAGACGGTTTGTTCCTCCGCCAGTACCAGAAATAGCTCCTCTAGGTGCAACCCTGTCTGGTGGAGCAACTGAAGAAGACTGGGATCTATTGACCCCATTATCCTACCTGTTCTTTGGACTTTCTCGCATGAAATGTTCACTCTGACCTCACTTAAAACAACCACTGGAGCCTTCACGATGGCTCCTACCACACTTGGCGCAAGCAGGAGGCTTACTACCCCCTTGCGCCACACTACCCTATGAATAGGTAGGTTTAACTCTGGAATTTTGACCATAGTACTCACTCTTTTTCTTAGGTGCAGGTGCACTAGCAGATGATCGAGCAGGTCCCTTCCGTTTCTGTTTGAAAGACGACCGGTTTACATTACTCTTCTATTGCCAGAACTCATTCCCTGTCTTGTCTCTCTTGTTCTTGAACTCCTCTCTATCCCTCATTTTCTCTTCCTCTACCTGCTGCACATAGACCATCAACCTCGAGATGTTGATAAGGTCAAATTACACCTCCCTAAAGAAGTATAAGCGATTGTTATCAAGTAAAGAACCCAACTTGTAGGTTGGGGTTGATCCCACAAGGAAAATGGTTTAGACTTTACTTTAACCAACAATTATATTCAATTAGTCAAATTATTTCCAAAGAAAAAATGTAATTAAAGGGGGGGTTTTGTGAAAAAAATTGTAAGAATTCAATAAGTAATCAGTAATCAAAAATCAATTTTGGTTGTTATCAATATGAGAGAAACAACTAGGGTATACGTGTTCCCCACAAGCTCATAAAACAGTAATCCTAGTAATAGCAATCCTATCCTAGTGCACTACATGCAAAGTGATAAGTTAGGTATCTCTAAATCCTTGGTCCGGCATCTACAGAATTTCACCACACACCTTGGTCCGGCTACGTGTGTATAATTTACTAACCCTTACCTTTACCTCATATTAGACATCATAATCGATGTTTGGCTTAGTTATTACTTCGCACCAATCGACACTAGCCTATTAGATAGCATCACACTAAATCTATGTTGATAATTCTTTTCTTGTTGATTACCTCCTTGGTCCGGCAAGTAGTAACAAGGCGAGTTCTAACGTTTGCAACTGCTAAAAAGACTTCTAAACGAAAGAATTATCAATATATGCACAACACTATTCAAGAATTGTTTATTTACTATTCAGACTTTGTTAATTGCTCATGGTTCTCACAACCCTAGTTGTGGAGTTTAGTTACCCATAATCATATGAACACAATGTATTGTTTTAGATGAAAGAATTATGAACTTACGTAAGAAGAATAATAAACCCAGAACTTCAATCTCGAATTGCAACTCAAAAAAACTTCAAAACGATATTAGGAAATTAATAATTGCTAAAGTTGCAAGTTAATCTCCCAAGTCAAGAACTAAAATAGAACAATAATGTCTAACTCTCAAAAACGAGGTTTACATGCTCTATTTATAGAAAACAAGTCCTAAATTAAAAGGGAAACAAAATAAGGAAAGTTTCGTTCAGGCACCCGTCTTCATTCCACGAGACTGACTCACGGACCGTCAATGGATCTACAGTCCGTGAGTCCCTTCCATCAGCCAGGACTTAGAAAATATTTCAGCTTAAAAAATCAGCTTCTCTGAAGCAAACGACGGAACTGCAGTACGGATCGTAGATCGATCTACTGTCCGTCAATCCCCCTCCGTAGCTCCACACTTGGAATCTTCAAAAATCAGGTACTGGAACCCTCGCAGTATCAATCTACGGATCATTAGTACGGTTCGTAGATCCATCTACGGACCGTCAATGGCCACCGTGATTCCACACTTGGTCAGATTTCCCTTATTTGCCTTCCATGCCTTGGCTGCTGATCTACGACAACCATCTACGGAGCGTCAATGGACCTACGGTCCGTAGATCACCTTCGTAGATGCCCTTTCTGCATTTCTTTCAACTGTCTCTTTAATTCCGCGCCTAAACATCTTTCCTGCAAAATATGATAAAAATACATAAAAATCAATACAAAAAGGCCCTAGACACACACAACTTGTAAGTGAAATGTATTAGAAATACCGTAAACTCACGGTATATCAACACCCTCAAATTAAATTCGTTATTTGTCCTCAAGCGACGCACTAAGACTCTAAACGACACTTGTATAGAAGCAGACATTTCATGCATAAGCTGTCACATGGCTCTCTATCCCACTCACTTTTCGGGTGCAAAATTTGTTCTCTTGGACTCGACAAGCTAATTCATGTGGATCAAACCATGACAATGATCGACCAACCAACACACAACATACACTATTTTACTATCACCAAAGTACCAACTTTCCGATAATTCAACTAGTGCCCTCACTTCAAACAAAATCCCTTTTCTTTCAGACAATGACTATGACTTTGAGTACAGGGATTCATTCAACACTCACACTCAGAAACAACTTCAAGTATAGTTAGTGCTCAATACCATAGGCTTGCCCTTATTTTCACTGCTTAGACTCCCCAAATTAGACTCCAGGATCACTATAGGACTTTCTTGGCTTGTAACGTAGGCTCAGGGTCAGGTGTGGTGCATTTGGGTATTTCTTAGTGACTTTCTGCCCTCCTTGACATTACACTAGTCTTTCAACCTCTATATGCCCTATTCTTTCCCTTCATTTTCTTCAACCATGGATGTGACTTTAGACTTTGTAGCTCTTTAATTTTTATTTTTTATTTTTTGTTTATTTTCTTTCAACCTTTTCTTGCATTTTATTCTTTTTTATAGCTTTCAACAAGTCACATCTTTTCTTCTCTTTTTCAACATCAAACTCTTTTCATACCCATTTTTCTTTCGGTTTCCTCTTTCATAGCCACCCTCAACTTATGGATTTTCAATTGGTTGAGGTGCACATTATCCGATGTCGGGTCAGGGCGAAGATTGAGGTTACTTTTTACAATAGACACCCTCAACTTAGTCTTTTGTCCTAAGTAAGGTGCACATGTCCAAGTAGGGACCGGGGCCAACATAGTCGATTATGGGAAGGGGAGTTCGGGGTTTAGAAGGAAATGGTCTAATTTTAGGCTTAAAGTATTTGGATCAAATGGTGCATTTATTTCATTTGGTTGGATCCTTCTTTTAGGCAACTTATGGACTTATCAGAATAAGAGCCTATGATCACTTCCTAGCCTCTAGAGTGACTTGTCTTAGCAGGACTAACCGGGCAAGTTCTAGTTTTGCACAAAAACTGTTTGAACAATTACTATTCTCACACACACTTGGCACATAGTTTCGTTATCAGAATTTCAGATTACTCAGGTCAAGTTTCAACTTAAGTCATGTCATCAAGTTGATTCATTATCATGTCATACTCAGATTCAACACATTCAACTTGTCTTACTCTACCAATTGTAGCACACATCACAAAATTTAGACGGGTATATTTTTTCATAAGCTATATTTTTCATAAGCCATCATGCTTCATTCTTTTTCATTCTTCTATACATACAATCCTAACACATGCCGGTTCAACAAAAAATTAAATAGTCTTTTGGGGAAAAAGAACACAGGCAAGAAAACCCCAAAAGAGGATTTATGAGTTTGGTTACTCAGACTTCACCCTATCACTCACAATTCATTTACCCCACCCCCAACAAAAAAATGTGACTGTCCCTAATGCATGCAAGAATAGTAAAAGATAGTGGATTGGGTGAAGCAAACCTGTGGCGCATAGCGCCGAAGAATCATGAACGAGCGGGTGGGTCCGGTTTCCAGGAGCCTGCTGGAACAATAGTTGGGTCACCCTCAGTAGTGTCCACATCATCCATCATATCACCATCAGTGGTGCTCACAACGTCCCTCACGACAGACAGGACCTCGATAACTGGGGCAAAACTTGATGCCCTTGCTACACTCCCACGCACCCTACGCTGGCGCAACTCTTCATCTAAAATTGAAGACTTCCTGGCCTCCTTCTCCTACCTGCGCTGTCTCTTTTGAGCTTTTTTTCTCCTCACTGCGACTAGAACGGGGCCTCTTACCTTTGGCATGTGGAGGCTCAAACCCCTCCTCGGCGGTCCCACTGAATAAAGCATCCAGCACCGTATCATCAGCCTGTGCAGTAGGTGCAGCCTAAGGCTCAACTGTAGGGGTGGCAAGAATGGCATAAACATCGGTCCGGAGACTGGCTAACGCAGCCTGCGAAGTGGATAGATCTATGGCCGGGGCCGATCGCTCGAGGACTCACAATTCAAAGGCATCAAGACACTTATTAATAGTCTGGACCTTCCGGTCCATCATGCCCTCCATCATTATCTCCTCTCTGGCCTCGGACTCGGCTATCGACTTGTGCATCCATGGCTGGATATGATGCAGTAGTGTGGCCATCTGAGCCTCTAATTTTTGTACTCTGGCCAACGGGACAACAGTAGCTCCCAACTGCGGTGTGGACCGAGATGAACTAGGAGTAATACTAGCGGCCTAAGAAGAGGAGGTCGGGACAGTAACAGAGTGATCAGGTATAATGGGATCACCGCCCTGTGTCTGCCCCACCGTGTATGCAAGATCTGCGCCCAAGGGAGGTACCTCAACCTGGAGATCTCTGCGAGGTGCCGCCACATTTGCCTCATCATGAATGAGGCCTATATCCAATGTCCCTGTAGGGTGAATTAACCTGTCAAAATGCCAGATCGGCACTCTAGAGTCCCTGCACAAGTGGAAAATCAAACAGGGAAAGGGGTAGGTAGTGGAGGTCTTGAAAGCCCTCTCATGAATCTCTGCCAGCAGCATGCGGGTAAAGTCTATCTCCACTCCTGCTACCAATGCTGCAACCATGACCGCTCTATCCCATGTGAGTTGGTTGTCAACTTTTGTCGGCGACACCCTGTTATGCACCAACAACCAGAAGAACTTGGCCACAAAATTCAATGTGGCCTTTCGGATACCTAACTGAGGTGCGGCGACCCATTCTGCACACTCGCCATCTGCAACAATGTATTTAGCCACCCATAGTATTACAGCCTCTCGCTGCTCAGCATTCCTCTGAAAAGCATCACTCCGCACGATGTCCCATTTGTAATCAAACTCCGTTGTGTTGAGGGACCAAGAGTGACCTGTGGTAGTCCCATAGAGAAAGCGGTTGATGGTGGCCTGTGATATGTCTACCGGAAAACCCCGGACCATAGTGGCAGTGAGAGGATCCTGGGCTATGGGTTTTGACCGTTTGGAGATCGAACAACAGAGAGTAGCGGCATAGGAGGCGTAGAACTTCCGTACAATCTCCTCCCTATAAGTACCTGGGTCTCGAGCCATCCAGTCATACTTGTGAAAGTTAAACAGTTGGTGGATGTCGGGGACAGTGTGCAAGCTCCCTGTGAGGACTCTGCGCTCCTCTGTAAAAATTTGGGCCATCTTTGCTTTGTCGTTAATCATCTTTGCATCCCGATAGATTTTCCATTGGCCCTCAACACACCATCTGTTTGGCTCACCGGCCACTGGGGTAGGGTTCTCATTCCTTGGTATGGGTACTGACTCTGAGCTAGTAGCCTCATCAGACGAGGTAGCCTATCCATTCTGGTTGGACCCTGTGGCTGACTTGGCATTAGATCCCGAGGCATAGGCAAACTCGGACCCTGAAGCATCGGAAAACTCGGACCCTGAAGCATGGGCAGACTCGGACCCTGAAGCATGGGTAGACTCGGATCCAGACGCACACCCAGTAGCTGAACTGGAAGCAGCCCCAGTTGGTGACCCGATCAGTTTGTGCTCCTCATAAGACTGGGAGACAGTGACTACGTCGGGAATCACCTTCTGGGGGGTGCCTCTGGTGGCTCGGGGTGCAGTGGGAGAAGTCCTTGTGGTGGGAGGAACGTATGCTGGATCTTGCTCTGTATCCGTGTCCTCATTGATTAATCTGAAGCTAGGGGCAACAGATTTGGACTTGCCATGTTTTGAGTAGGTGACTAGCTTCTTGGGTGCCATCGTACCTGTGAAAGTAATATTAGTACCAAAACTAACTGTAAACACACTCGAAAGAACTTTAGAACTAAACACGAACAGTAACAGAGACCCAAAAAAAATTCAGGCAGTGGCTACAGTGATCATCCACGGAGGGACAGAACGGTCCGTAGATTGATCTATAGACCGTAGTCCACATCCGTGGTTTCACACTTGGTGAAATTTTCAAAGTCATCAAAACACGAACCCAATCTACGGTCCATAGACGGGGTATCATGGATGTGATATGTCCTAGGTTTCAGCCATTCTCTAATTTGAATTTCACATCTTAGACCATGTTCAACAATATCCTAGTCTAACCATGCATTTCAACAATGGAGCATGCTAGTTTGTCATTCTTAGGATTCCGATTAATCATTTTAACAAGTAATTAAGACAAACTTTGGAACCCTAAGTCGAAACTCACATTTAGACTTATAATTGAAAATAGCAAGGCAAAACAATCACTATCTATCGTTCCAAGGGTATTGTAACTACCAATTTTATCATGCAATTTCATCTAACAATTACCCAAGGTCAAGAACCAACTCCCGACTTTGTATATTCAATCTATGAACCGAAATTCAAAGTGAGGGGAAAGTATATAACCTTACAAGCAATGAGGAGTGGGGTGATTGCGTGACGACACTAAGCTTAGAAATACCAAAGAATCGCCTCTTCTTTACTAACCCAACACCGGACTTTGGAATATTGAATGAGTTGTATTTGGAATGGAAAGGAATTTTGGGAATTATGGGGGGGGGGCTGGAAAGGATGATTTTATGGGGGGGGGGGGGGTTATGAAGTGATTTAGGGAGGTTATTGAATGTTTGAAACGGTTGGAGAGTGAATGGAGGGAAGTGAGAATGTTTTGAAATTAGGGGAGTTTTAAATAAGGGAGTCTGGGTTGGGTCAGACAGAATTAGGGTTTGGACCCACGAGACCGCGTCTACGGTTTGTGAGTCGATCTACGGTCCATAGATTAGGACCGTAGATCACACTTATACTTTGAAAAGTTTAGGGGCTTACCTGGGATCTACGGACACCATCCACGGTCCGTGGATCGATCAACAGACCATCAATGGGGTCCGTAGACCTCTGCACCAGACCATCTTCTGCAGATTTTTCATGGAGTACCTGCACATGTAGCAACCAATAGGCTATTATTTTTACATTTTCTGGATACTTTTTAGACACTAACTCTATGCTAATTCTAGCCAACAATTAAAAAAACTAAAACACCTATCTAAATTGATACAGAGACGCAATTAAACAAAGACAACTACTAAATGGAAAACAGAAACCTATCGTTGGCTAGATTGTACATCTTGGGTTGCCTCCCAAGAAGCGCTTGATTTAACGTCGCGGCACAACACAAGTTTCTTGATTACTCAGACTTCATTAAGATTGTAGGCCTCTATCACTTCTTGCACACTTTCAGCATTTCCCAAATAGATCTTGACTCTTTGGCCATTTACCATGAACCTTGTTCCTTCACTATTCTCAAGCTCAACCGCTCCATGGGGGAGCACTTTGTGAGCAAAAATAGCCCAGTCCATTTGGACTTGAGTTTGCCTGGAAACAAGCGCAACCTAGAGTTGAATAGAAGCACAAGATCACCAACCACAAATTCTCTCTTTTCAATTCTTTGATCATGATACCGCTTCATCTTCTCTTTGTACAAGGCTGAGCTTTCGTAAGCTTTTAGGCGAAACTCATCAAGCATATTCAAGTCATTCATTCTTTGATTAGATGTAGTGCCCCAATCCAAATTTAGCTTTTTCATTGCCCACATCGCCTTATGCTCTAGCTCTACCTGTAAATAACAAGCCTTCCCATATACAAGTTGGTAAGGAGACATACCTATGGGGGTCTTGTATACAGTGCGATAGGCCCATATAGCATCATCAAACTTCCTTGACCAATCCGTTCTATTAGCATTCACAGTCTTCGCCAAAATCTGTTTGATTTCTCTGTTGGACACATCAACTAGCCCACAAGTCTGCGGATGGTAAGGAGTGGCTTCATTGTGGCGGACACCATAATTCTCAAGTAGTGCCTAGAACAACTTATTACAAAAGTGAGAACCTCCATCGCTAATAATAGCCCTGGGTGTACCAAATCTAGAGAAGATAATCTTTTACAAGAATACGGTGACACTTTTACCTTCATTGTTGGGGAGCGCAACTGCTTCCACCCACTTTGATACATAATCAACCGCAACAAGAATATACTTCATCCCATGTGAACTCACAAATGGTCCCATAAAATCAATGCCCCATACATCAAGCAACTCTATCACCAATATAGGATTCATAGGAACCTCTTGCCTCTTTGAAATCCCTCCTTCTCTTTGGCACCGATCGCAAGACTTGGCGAAGTCATGAGCATCTTGGTGGATAGTAGGCCAGTAGTATCCACACCGCAAAATTTTATGTGCAGTTCGAATACCACTATGATTCCCACCAACAGGTGATGAATGACATGCTTCTAGTACACTCATCATCTCAATTTCGGGTACACGGCGACGAATAATCCTATCAGCACAACTACGATACAAGTAAAGCTCATCCCAAAAGAATTTCTTCACATCATGTATAAACTTTTTCCTTTGGTGAAAAGACAAATCCGGGGTCACAATATCACTTGCCAAATAATTAGCAAAGTCTGCGAACCAGGGAATCGAATCATGAGAAGCAGTCAATACATGTTCATCTGGGAAAGCATCATTAATTTCAGCCCTATCACCAAGCTTTAGTATAGCCTCTTCCTCTAATCTGGACAAGTGATCAACAACTTGATTTTTGGTCCCCTTTCTATCCTTTACCACAAAATCAAACTCTTACTGTAACAATACCCATCTAATTAGCCTCGGTTTTGCATCCTTTTTCGCCATGAAATATCTCAATGCAGAATGGTCAGTATGCACTATGACCTTAGTGCCAAGCAAGTAAGATAGAAATTTCTCGAATGCAAAAACCACCGCAAGAAGTTCTTGTTCGGTCACAATATAATTCTTTTGGGCCACATTTAGAGCTTTGCTAGCATAGTAAATAGGGTGAAGAGTTTTCTCTTTCCTTTGTCCTAGTACCACACCAAGCGCCACTCCACTTGCACACATTACCTCAAACGGTTGTTCCCAATCAGGTGAAATAATGATATGTGCAGTAACCAACTTCTCCTTCAAATCTCCAAATGCTTTCAGACAAGCAGCATCAAAATCAAACTTATACTCCTTTTCGAGCAGTTTCCACAATGGGTGTGCTATTTTTGAAAAGTCCTTTATGAATCTCCTATAGAACCCAACATGCCCAAGAAAACCTCTCACACCTTTTATAGAAATTGGTGGCGGAAGCTTTTCTATTACCTCAACTTTAGCTCTATCTACCTCAATACCTTTCTCTGAAATTCGATGACCCAACACTATACCTTCTTTAACCAAGAAATGACACTTCTCCCAATTCAGCACCAAGCTGCAGTCTTCACACCTTTTCAGAACCTCGGTAAATGATCCAGACAACGATCAAAAGAATAACCTACAACTAAAAACTCATCCATGAACACTTCAATAGTGTCCTCCACCATATCGGAAAATATGGAGATCATACAGCGCTGGAAGGTTGCTGGAGCATTGCACAACCCAAATGACATTTATTTGAAAGCAAAAGTTCCATAAGGGCAAGTGAAGGTGGTCTTCTCTTGGTCTTCTGGAGCTATAGAAATTTGATTGTAGCCCGAATACCCATCAAGAAAATAATACAAACCCTTTCCTGCAAGTCTATCCAACATCTGGTCCATGAATGACATAGGAAAGTCGTCCTTTTCTGTCCACGCATTCAACTTCCGATAATCCATACAAACTCTCCATCCAGTCATGGGCCTCATTGGAACAAACTCATTTCTTTCATTTGGAACCACAGCAATACCACCCTTTTTAGGCACACACTGCACAGGACACACCCAACTACTATCTGCAATGGGATAAATAACCCCCGCATCCAGCCACTTGATGATTTCCTTTTTAACTACCTCTTGCATAGGTGGATTTAATCTTCTCTGGTGCTCGATACTGGGCTTATGATTTGGCATGAGTTGGATTTTGTGAGAAAAAATACCGGGAGGAATCCCAATAATATCCGCAATAGTCCACCCAATAGCTCGCTTGAACCTCTTTAACACACTCACCAAGCACACTACTTGTCTTACATTCAGATCTGCCGCAATGATGACCGGCAAAGTATTCTCTCTTCCCAAATATACATACCTCAAATGAGGTGGTAGATCCTTAAGCTCCAATTTCGGTGCCTCCACAATAGATGGTCTTGCGAGTGGGGACTCACGATTCTTCATGTCTAACTCATACTTCTTTGGTTTGGACCGATATTCATATTTATCGAGTGCAGCTACCAACTCATCATACTCTTCAATACCATTATTATCGAAATTCATCATAACTGCTGCTAGTGCCTTAACACCTAGTCGCTTTTCAATTTGTATTTCTGTCCCACTCTCCACTCTGTAAGTTATAGCAGATACTGTTTGGAGCTCACCACTCTGCTTTATGGATCTACAACTATTGAAAGTTGCTTCTTCATTGTTCAGTCTGAACTTCATCTGCCAACGCACACCCTGTGGCAAGAAATGGTCTCCCAAGGATGATGGGAACCTCAAAATCAACCTCACAGTCAAGAATCACAAAATCTCCTGGAAAAATGAAAGACTCCACTTTTACTAGCACATCATGAAGTACACCAATGGGCCTCTTCACAGTTCGATCGTCCATTAGTAAAGGCATTGCAGTGGGCTTTGGGTCCCCTAGACCCAACTTCTTGTAAATAGACAATGGCATGAGGTTGATGCTAGCACCAAGATCACACAATGCCTTAGCAAAGCGTAACAACCCTATAGTACTTGGGATCGTGAAAGCACCAGGGTTTTCCTTCTTCTGCACAAGAGATCTTGTAGCAATAGCATTGCAACGTTGCATTCTATTGTCATCTTCAAAACTCACAGACCTTGTCTTTGTCACCATATCTTTCATTAACTTTGCATACCCAAGCATTTCCTCCAAAGCTTCTATCAAAGGAATATTGATAGAAAGCTGCCTCAACATAGTAATAAACCAGCAATATTTACCATCTTCTGTCTTCTTCACTAAAGTCTGTGGAAAAGCTGGTGGAGGTCTCGGTATGGGGACCACCTTCTGAGATATCTTTGCTTCTTGCTCTATCGCAGTCTCAGACTCTTCTCTAACCTCTACCACATCATCTTCTTTTCTAATCTCAGCATCCACCACAGACGGCATAGGTGGATCTATGGTTTGCTTACCCTCTCGAGTAGTAACTGTCATACAATGACCATCATTCTTTGGATTTTGGATGGTATTGCTAGGAAGAGTGCCAGGTTGATGTGGGTTCACTGTAGTAGACAATTGAGTCATCTGTTGCTCGAGATGCTTTATTGACACTGCATGGGCATCAACCTTTTGCCCAATACCAGACAAGTCATTTCTCATCTCCTTCACATTCTCATCAGTTGAATCAAACCTTCTCATCATCTTATGCATCATATCTTCAATACGCGCCATAATGCCTCCAGCTTCTCTAGTACCATATTGCCTTCAGTGACTCATCTTCGATACGGTGATCAGGAACACCTCTTACAAATGCAGTGAATCTGTCCCAAGAGCTACTCACAGACTCTCCAGGTAATGCTACAAAGTTTTGACCCTATCTTTGTGATTGATCTTCTTGGACACTGGATAATATCTTGCCAAGAACACATCCGTCAATTGGTCACATGTATATATTGAGTTATAGGGAAGCTCAGTGAACCATACAGCAGCATCGCCTGTCAGTGATAGAGGGAACACTCGCAACCCGATGACATCCATATCTAAGTCTGGTCGACCACACAGCTCTTGCAAACCGCCCTTAGATTGGTTGCGTGACTATGTGGATATTCTGATGATGACCCCGAGAAAAAGACTCTCGCTGTAAGCATCTGCATCAGGCTACTGGTCACTACAAATGTGTGCCTCGGAGGTAAAAGGGGTAGGAAAACAGGTCCATCTGAGTCAGCAATGTTTACGTTGCCTCAATAGTTGTCATGCGGTTGAGGGCCTGGTGGGCCGTGCATCGTCATTGCATTTCCCACTCGATTTTCAACTGGAACCTGGTTGTCCCCACCAACTACCCTTTGAGATTGCAACCCAACTTCTTCACCAAGATTGCCTCCAATAGGATTAACTTGATCTCCTGGATTGTTCATTCTTCGCAAAGTTCAATTCAACTCTGGGTCGTAAGGAGTAAGTGGTTCACCTTGGCTCTGTGTATTTGGCATACACTAGAGTCGAAACCTGAGAGAGGCAAAAACAACAAATAAAAGTAAAATTAGGAACTTTTTTACTAACGTTCAATAATGTACTTAAAATAAATCTAAAATCCAAAATTTTCCCGGCAGCGGCGCCAAAATTTGATACGCTCAAATTACACCTCCCTAAAGAAGCATAAGCGATCGTTATCAAGTAAAGAACCCAACTTGTAGGTTGGGGTCGATCCCACGAGGAAAATGGTTTAGACTTTACTTTAACC
>JAJOOS010005903.1:0-19520 GCA_029582725.1 Solanum chiquidenum
ACATATATATGACCGGTAGTCATTGAAATTTTATTGGATAAATCAACATTAAATTATGAATTTATGACATATCCATCAAGTCAAATTATTGGTGTTTGAATTAATATTTAAATTTTTAAAATTATATGACTTAAATTAAGTTTAATTATATTTGGATCATTTTGTTTAGTTGATAAGATAAGTCCAACCCATTTTTCTCAAACCCAAGATTTGCTAGAATTACTTGGAGATCAAAATACCCCCAAATTATATAACGTGCTTATATAAAAGGATATTCATAAGACCAAAAAAAAGAAGAGAAATACATAAAGAAGCTCTATTTTTCATTTATAACTTTATGTCATAGAAAAATGAAAGTCTGTCTCCTTATTGAATTCTTAGTTAACATGTCATATTATATTAATTAAAAATTAAATTGATATATAGCCCAAATTAATTCATATTTTTTATTATCCGCTTTTTTAACTCTTTCTGTTTAACTTGAAAGAGCTAGTGACATGAACATACATCTCTCATTTAGAATTGGCATATTTTTAATCCAACATTTTATTTAACTTAAAAATAAAGGCAGTCTTTAACCATATTTGTATCCAAAATATGAAAATAAATAAATGATAACAATAATAGCTAGGGGAGTCCCCATTCCCCTTCCCTCCATCCTAAAATCACATCTATTTGAGATTATTAAATATATTATCATATCATTATCAAAGTAATATTAAAAATAGACAAATAGTTTGTTCAAAGAAGAAGTGTACACCCTCAAATTAAATTATGCTATTACACCATTATGATCAAGTATATTTCTTTTTTCTCATTTGCAGTGGTTATATTGTATCAACATTTTGCTTTTTTGAATATGTATCTAATGCATATGTAGTATAATTCACATGTATTTCAGATATATAGATAAACTTCGCTCATCTCTTTCCCTATTTCAGTATATCTAGTAGCAAAAATATATATATATCTAAATGTATTTGACTATTGAAATCTGTTATGAAATTATTAATTAGTGAGATAAAATATAATTATTTCAAATTATAGGGAGAATTATTAAATATGATAAAAATATTTGTGTGATTAGATAATTTCTCCTAATTTCTAAGTGAGTCGATGACTCGCCAATTATTAACTCAATATATTTTGATTTGTCAATCCGTTTATTTAACATCCCTAACTTTAAAAAAAAATGAAATGAAAAGAGCATGCTCCACATTCACTGAATAAAAGGAGGATAATACCAAGACCATTTGCAAATTAGTAATGTATTCATTTTGACCCTCAAACAAATGATAAGTCTTATATAACATTTTGATGAAAGAAACTTTTATAACATTTATGGTTCTTTCATATACCTTTCCTTTAATTGAATGAACATTTTGATTCTTAATTTGTCAAAAGATTTCAACAGTAGTAACCACAAAGACAAATACGATCAGGTTTATCTGGACTTAGTATACAACCTGCACTAATTAATCTATCTTTATATTTATCCTTGCAACTAGGCATACAATCTTCATCCACCTTGCATTTTATGTTGTAAATTGGAGCAGCACATTGTAAATCTTTAACTTGATGGTCTTGAGCAATCGTCGCGTCAAGGACTATAACAAAAAAAAATTATATTAAAATATTTGACTTAAAATAGCTAAAATGTAAATAATAAAATATTTATTTTTAAAAAAATATATGAGAGAGTTAATGAACAAACCTAACAAAAACATGATGATAAGAAGAAGAGAGTAGTATACTGAAATTTTTGCCATATTTTATTCTTTGATTAATTGTGCTTTTGCTTTTGAGAGAATGTTATGAATTATTTGGCCATGGTTCTAATATATATTATTTATATAGTGAAAAATTAGTCAAATTGTTATAATCCAGTCAATGTCACATTGTTTTACTAGATATCAAACTTTAATTGTGTAAGAAAATATTGAATTTTTTCTTTAATTGTGCAAGAAAATATTGAAGTTTTTCTTTAATTGTGCAAGAAAATATATATTGAAGTTTTTCTTTAATAGTGCAAGAAAATATTGAAGTTTTTCTTTAATTGTGCAAGAAAATATTGAACTTTTTCCACGGATCGACCCAATTTTGGGTGGTGTTTAATATTTTTCCTTAAATATCATAATCTTTAATTTTTGTATCTATGGCTTATTTAATAAATGTTTGTGAAATAGGCACAATCATAGGTGTCCTTGCATTGTATGTTAGAAATTGCAGCATCACATTCCTTAGCAGTAGTAGGGTTGAGAACTACAAAAAAAAAAAAAACACGTTAAAATACATAAATATATCATTTAATATTATCTGAAATTTATGACCTTCAGTTTTGGACGTGCACAAATAGCATAGACACAAGCATAATTCTATCTAGGAAGACATAAATCTATACTAAATTGTGATTGTATTACACAAGTAGTATTACAAATAAAATTTATCAAATAAGATATTCTAAAATCACATAAATAATAAAATAAATGGGAGAGTTTTGATGAACAAACCAGAGAAATATGTGATGATAAGAAGAAAACAGCAGTAGACTGAAACTTTTGTCATATTTTTTACTTTGATTAATTGTGCTTTTGCTTTTGAGAGAATGTTTTGAATTATTTAGCCATGTTTCTAATATGTACCTATTTATATAGTGAAAAATTAATCAAATTGTTATAATCCAGTCGATGTCATATTGTTTTACTAGATATCAAACTTTAATTGTGCAAGAAAATATTGAAGTTTTTCCATGGGTTGACCCAATTTTGGAGTGGTCTTTAATATTTTTCCTTAAATATCATGATTTTTAATTATTGTATTTACTGTTTATTTAATAAAAATTGTAAAATAAAATATTTTTATCTTTGACCCCAATTTGCTCGGTATAAGTTTAGAGAACTTTAGTCTTGATCGGCATAAGTTTTGTAAATTTATATGCAACATGAGTTGTGTGGTATTTCTATATAACTTAATTCACCCGACATAAGTTTAGAGAACTTTATAAGTTTTATAATAATTAAGTTATGTTTCTTACGACATAATTTGTGAATTTTAAAATTGAACTTTTGCCTCTTGTGGCATAAGTTTTATAGGAATCGAATAATTTCATAACTTGTTGTGCATAATACAATGTAACGTATGGTATATCATGACACAAAATATAAATTTATGTCGATAAAAAATTGTTTGATTTTTGGTATTAGAGATATTTTTTATCACTTTTTTTATTTTATGTATTTATCAAAGTGTCTTTTCTAAGTGAGGTCTATTAAAAACATGATCTCTATCTCATAAAAATAAAAATAAAGTTTTTGTACATTTTACCCTCCCTAAATCGGATCATCGAAAATCCTTCTGGACTTATTAATCTTGTTATCTAACAATAATAAAATCAGAGACTTAATTTTTTTTTTTTATATTAGTAATGGGTAAACAAATAAAAATATAATAATTTACATAAATATGTTAATTTCTTAGTGTCTGCCATCGATGTGGTACAAAAAGTACCAGAAGAATTACACTAATTTTGGTGATCTTCTCCGATTTGAGTGCGTCCAATCGGAGTGTAACCATGTATCGGTCTAGCGCATTCAGATACGTCTATTTCAGATACATGAAGTTAAAATTAAGTGTAATTTATTTAAAATATATTGTATCCTAGTGAATGCGCATGTATATGGTTGTCTCACTCTCTTCTCTCCTATCTCACTCGCCACTCTCCTCTCACACCCGCCTCTCTCCTTGTATCTGGTATCTCTATTTAGTGTGATTTACATATATCAGGAGATGATTCACATGTATCTAGGGATCTCATTCGCCTCCCATTATAACAAAAGACAACTTTAGTGGCAATAAGTAGACTCATTAACAAAGAGTGTTAAAGCCTTTTACCGATGTTAGTTAATTGTCATTAGACCTAATGTCACTACAAATTTTAGAGACATTTTCAATGAGTGCTAATTACCTCTAAAAGTCATTTTTTATGTAGTGTTGTCCCTTCTATCTCACTCGTTTTTCTCCCTATTTTACTGTATTTTGTAGCAAAATACATGTACATAAATGTATTTGACTTGAAATATGGTGTAAAATTATTAATTAATGAGATGATATGTAATTATTTCAAACTATAAGCAAAATCTATATATAATATAAAGGAGAAACATAGACAAGGTGATGTGGCACCTCTCTATGACCTCCATTTATATTTATATTTTTTCTCCTTTTTTTAAAGATTTTTTTCTTAATTCTTTTCATTAAATATTTTTTTTATTAAAAAAAAATTCAGTCATATTTACTATTCTAATTATACCTAATGAGTTACAATAAAATCACGATCTATTCATGTTCTCTACTTAAATAACATGACTATTCAACTCCTTTCTAACTATTCTTATGGATTATCAAATCTATAAATAACAATCATTCATAAAGATGTTGAATATTCATTTTTGCATTTTCTCATTATTAGTGTAGTTTTTTTCTTCTCTTTTTTCTCTTTTTTTTTTTATTCTTTATCTTCTTCATAAGAAATTATAGAAACGATAGTGACATGATATGTGCTTCACTTTGATGAAGATCAATGATATATTCTTCAAAGATTCATTACAAAGAGATGTTCACATTAGTTTAATACAAGTTCATCAAAATGAAGAAGGAAGATTCATTATGTTTAAAGATTCATCGATAATCATAGAAGTATAAAGTTTGAATGTTTTCAATATTTTAAAGATTCATTAATGTATTATTTTGATTTCAATATTTTAAATTTTTAGCGTGGTTGAAAGGTATATTATTTATGGTACATTTCTCATAGCTATTGGATATTGTTGTGCTTAAAAATCTATATATAATATAAACTAAATATTAGAAAATTCAAATTGCACCTCTCTTTGGCCAAGGATTCTATTTATTCCGTTCCTCAATGTTTTGACAACTTTTTCAATTGATGTATTATTTTTATTTTAATATTCTAAATTTTTTTCCATGGTTGAAAGGTATATTATCTATAGTAAAATAATAATAATATTATCTATAGTACATTTCTCATTGGTATTAGATATTGTTGTGCTTAAAAATCTATATATAATATAAGCTAGATGTTAGAAAAGTGAAGTTGCACCTCTCTTTGTCCAAGGCCCAAGGATTCTATTTATCTTTTTCCTCAATTTTTTTTTTGACAATTTTTCATATTTTTCTACTTACTTATTATTGTAAAAAAATAAATATATCAATTACTACTCATCTATTTATTGTTATACTTAAAAGTCTCAAAAATTATTTACACTCATTATTATTCTTTATTACAAATAATTAAAAGTCTCAATACTTACTTTTTCAATCTTTCAAGGTATTTGTCTCTTTTTTTATTGTATTTTTTTTCCTCTTCCAATTGTGTTAAACACAACGGAGTAATACAGAAAAGAAGAAGTTGATTTGCTTTCTTTCCTAATAAAACTTGGACACCCAACAAATGTTAGATAGTTCATGAGTTTTTTTCTTTTTGGTTTTCATTATTTTATTTTTCCTTCTTTTATTTATATTAAAAATTTTATCTCCATAACCTATACCTATTGAACTTTTACTTTAGTTAATATTATTTCATTTTCTTTAAATTTTCATATTCATAACCCCTAATTATTTAATTTCAAAATTTAAGATACCTTATGATATTACTTTAATTTTGTCAATATAAATTCATATTTTTTATTTCATAACATTCCTACTCAAGATTATTATTTTTATTTCATATTTGAAATAGTGATATTTTATATTATTATTGTAATATCAGACTTATACTTTAGTTTGACTCCATAAAAAGTCTCTTGGATGTGGATAGAGGGGAGCTGGATAAAAACTCAAAAATATGTTCACTAATTATGTAACTTTTTTTCATCTTTGTTTTTGTGATTACGAACTTAACAAAAATGTGTTATCTCTATAATTTTTTTAAATTTAGGTTCTTATAAAAATTTTAATCGTAGTAAATTACATTTTCACTTAGGTTCAAATTAGTTATTTATAACTTTGCCAGAAATAGCTAACTACGCTAAGAGACGTTCAAATTTTACTACTCATGGATCAAAAGAAATGTATATAAAATATTGAAATACACCGTTCTTAGGTGTTTCTTATGGTGAAGAACCATTTACATTTTCTTTAAATTTGTTCATTTCTTCTACTTTAAAAGAATTACCAAAAAAACAATATAAGATATACACAAAAATTAGTAATAGAGGTTTATTTAGATGATGATGATGGAAAATAAGAGAAAAATATTTATTTAGACGATGATGAAAAATAAGAGAAAATAAAGGAAAATGAAAGGATTAAGTATCAAAGAAGAAATTCGATTGAAATACATATCTCTTTTTCCTCCTATTTTTAGTTTCATTAATTTTTTTCAAATAAAAAGAAGATTCATCGGATAGTAAATTTAACATTTAATAAAAACAAGAAAAAAAATCAAGTCCTTAAATATGTTTATTCGAATTATATGTATTAACATCATAATATATGATTTTTTTTCTTAATAAGTTCACCTTTTAATTTTGAAAAATATTTGACAATAAAAATATAATTCACTTAAGCTCTAATTCTACAAAAATATTTGTATCGTGATTTTATCATTTTCTTATTTTTATAGTTGATTTTTTATTTCTTGTATCATAATTAATTTCTAAAATAAATTTACATATATTTTTTATAACTGCGCGAAGCGCGATGTAGTTTTTCCTAAACCAAACTGAATAACTACCCGTAAAATTTTACTCTACCGCCTAAGTTTAACTAATACCAATTATATAAGGATTCCTTTTTTATAAACCAATTAAAAAAAGGAAAGTGGTAAACCAAAAAAAAAAAAACTGTCCCTATAAATACACTACTTTTCTTAACACATTCTATTATTCTTCTTCTTCACAATTTAATTAATTTTTATTCTCCAAAAAATCAATGGCTTCAAAAAAGTTGATCTTGAAATCATCTGATGGTGATGAATTTGAGATTGAAGAATCGATTGCGGTTCAGTCTGGAACCATAAAAAATATGGTTGATGACGATTATACCCTCATCCCATTGCCTAATGTGAATACTCAAAACCTAATTCTAATTATTGAGTATATAAAGAAGCATGCGGAGAAGACGGATTCAAACGAAGAAGAAATTAAGGAATTTGATAAGGAATTTTTGAAGGATAAGAGCTATCAAAACATGTTTGAACTTGTAGCTGCGGCAAATTATCTTCACATTAACGATCTGATGAATTTGTTGTGTCAGACGATAGCCGATAGAATTAAGAACAAGTCTGTGAATGCTATTCGTCAGATATTTGGTATCATCAATGATTATACGCCGGAGGAAGAAGAAAGGGTTCGTGAAGAACATAAGTGGGCTCATGAAGGAGAAGAAATTGATGAATCTCTTGATTCGATTTTTTAGGTTTGATTTAATTTAGTGGTTTTAATTTATTTTTATTTTTTTGGTCTAGGGTTTTGAGTTTTAAGCTATTGTTGATTTTTATTAATTATTTTGTGTTTAATTTAGAGTTTTAATTTATATACGTAATTTCTTATTTGAAAATACAAAAAGTTACATGATACTGTCCCATTAACAATTTAAAAAAGTATATCAACTTTGCTCATGCTTCGTTAATTAATGATATTCTTGTTTTATCGATATTGATTAATCACTTCCTGGTTTTATATGTGCATGTTTTATACGTGCATAAATATGTGAGTTGGAATGCAATTAAGCACTTAAATTAAGGTAGACCTTGCAAATCATTAAGAATTTAATTCAAGTATATACGCTTTAAGAATTCAATTCAAGAATATTAAGTTTAAAAATTCAACTCAAGAATACACGATTCAAACACAAGAATATACATACGTTAAATTCTTTAACGTAGGAGTGTGTACTATTCGGATTAAATAGAAAAATCAAATTAAATTTTTATTTGGATTGTTTTTTAATTTGATTTTGAATTAATAATTTACCTTGTTTGGTTTGGTTTCGGATTTTAAAAAATAAAAACCGAAAAAAATCAAATTATATATATATGTGGGTGTAAAATGTTTAGATTCGAAATTAAGTTGTAGTTAACCATTTTTGTCTCTTTTATGTTTGGACATCTATAATTGGTATACTTATAACTTATAAGTATTGTGTTTTAAGTTTTACTTATGATTTATATTAGGAAGTATATTTAGGAGATTCATAGCTATAATTTGCTAATTACGTTCTATAGCTATAGCTTGCTAATTACGTTCTATAGCTATATTTTGCTAATTACGATTCTTAGTTACATGTTAGAGGGAGGAGAGAGGCGAGCGAGAGAGGGCAGAGAGTGGAGAGAGGTGAATTTAATATGTGTATCTGTAAAAATAATTGTATATCTGTAACTGATATACATATATTCATTGTTCTTAATAATGATGATGATGATGATAACAATAATAATAATAATAATAATAATGATATCTTTTTTTTCCCCGAAAGATTATTAGGTTGCTGAGTGCATTGACAGTAACGAATCTAGCTAATTAGTAGTCTAATGCCAAAGTTTTTTTTAAAAAAAATGCAAAGTTATTTATGAAAAAAAACTTATTTTTTTATGGTCTTCAACTCTCTCTCTCTCTCTCTCTCTCTCTCTCTCTCTCTCTCTCTATATATATATATATATATATATATATATATATATAACCACTCAAAAATAACTTAATTATGCTCCATAGCTATAGTTTGCTAATTACGATTAGTATATGCATGTTAGAGAGAGGAGAGAGGCGAGCGAGAGAGGTGAATTGTATATGTATGTATGTCGAATTGTATATGTATATCTTTCAAATAATTGTATATGTATTCTATATCTGACAAGCGAGATTGGGAGAGGGAGGAGAGAGGCAAGCGAGATTGGGAGAGAGAGAGGAAAGAGGTGAGCGTAGAGGGCAGAGAGTGGGGAGAGGCGAATTGTATATGTATATCTGTTAGATAATTGTATATATGTAACTAATATACATATGTATTTTCATTCAAGAATTTTATATTTTATTTTTATATAATAAAATTTTGATTTTATTTATGTTTTATATTGTTATTTATATATTATATTGTATATATTACTTTACGTATTATATTACAGAATTAGAAATAAAAGTAACAATAATATTTTTGTAGGATTAAAGAAAAAGTAACAATTAAAGATTTATTTTCAACAATATTAATCTATGTATTCGTAATTTGACTCTCAAAAGTTTTTTTTTTTAAAAAAATAAGTCAAATACAAATTGCTTATCAATAACACTTTTCAAATGAATTTGTCAAACACAAATTGCTTTTTTTGAAAATCACTTTTCTGAAAAGCTATTTTATAAAATTGCTTCTAAAAAATAAGCAGTTTTTAGCAGCATTGTCAAAAGATTTTTTTTAAAAAAATAATAATTTAGTCAAACATAAATTGCTTATCAAAAACACTTTTCAAATGAATTTGCCAAAGATAAATTATTATTTTTTGAAAACCACTTTTCTGAAAAGCTATTTTATAAAAGCGCTTCTAAAAATAAGCAGTTTTAATTTTAGCTGCAATGTCAAACATGCTCTTAATTTAGAAATTCAACTATTGGTATCAATTGTGAAAATATTCATTGTTAAGTTGTAAATCATTCATCATCTAAGATTTAATTTGCTTCTTGCTATCACTGAATGACACTAATTTATTAGAATCTAAATTTGCAAGTAGTAAAAATTAAAATTAAAAATTCATCTCATTATTATATGAAGTTCAATCCATAATTTATCTTTTGTAGAAATTTTCTAAGTATATAATTATAATTACATGACATATCAATGAATTATCTTATTCTTCTTCTTTTTATTTTATTTATTGTTCTTCTGCTGCCTTTTAATTTTATTATCTAAGTCACGAATGTTTTTAGATAAATGCAGAACCAATATATTCAGTTTTAACTACACGTGATTAGAGATGAAAAAATAGGTAATTTATATAGATAAACATAATTAGGTAGTTTTTCCTAAACCAAATTGAATAACTATCAGTAAAATTTTACTCTACCGCCTAAGTTTAATTAATACCAATTCTATAAGGATTCCTTTTTTTATAAACCAATTAAAAAAAGGAAAGTGGTAAACCAAAATAATTAAAATCACCCCTATAAATACACTAATTCACATAGCCTTTTCTTAACACATTCTATTATTCATCTTCACAATTTAATTAATTTCTATTCTCCAAAAAATCAATGGCTTCAAAAAAGTTGATCTTGAAATCATCGGATGGTGATGAATTTGAGATTGAAGAATCGATTGCGGTTCAGTCTGGAACGATAAAAAATATGATTGAGGACGATTATACCCTCATCCCATTGCCTAATGTGAATACTCAAAAACTAATTGTAATTATTGAGTACATGAATAAGCATGCAGAGAAGACGGATTCAAACGAAGAAGAAATTAAGGAATTTGATAAGGAATTTTTGAAGGATAAGAGCTATCAAAACATGTTTGAACTTCTAGTTGCGGCAAATTATCTTCACATTAGCGATTTGATGAATTTGTTGTGTCAAACTATAGCTGATAGAATTAAGAACAAGTCTGTGAATGCAGTTCGTCAAATTTTTGATATAGATAATGATTATACGCCAGAGGAAGAAGAAAGGGTTCGTGAAGAACATAAGTGGGCTCATGAAGGAGAACAAATTGATGAATCTCTTGATTAGATTTTTTAGGTTTGATTTAATTTAGTGGTTTTAATTTATTTATTTTTGGTCTAGGGTTTTGAGTTTTATTGTCGAGTCTAGCTATTGTTGATTTTTAAGTAATTATTTTGTCTTTATATTTAGTGTTTTAATTTATATACGTAATTTCTGCTTGTGAAAAAAAAGGTTATATATACTGTCCCATTAACAATTTAAACATATATCTCAACCTTGCTCATCCTTCGTTAATTAATGACTTTCTTATTTTATGGATATTGATTAATCACTTGGAATGAAACTCTGTGGAATTAAGCACCTAATTTAAGCTAGCACATTGCAAATCATTAAGACTTCAACTCACGTTTAGGAATTCAATTCAAGAATATACATTTAAAAATTCAACTCATGAATATACGTTTAAAAGAATTCAATGGATTAAGTTGAAAAATCAAATCAAATCGAATTTGAATTTGAACTGACTTTGTGGTTTTGGGTGAAAATTTACTTTGTTTATCTTTTTTTGGTTTGGTTTAGGATTTTAAAAATAAAATAAGAAAAAAATGAATATATATAGTTGGAGCTAACCATTTTTGTCCCTTTTTAATTATTGTCTTTTATTATAATTAAGCATATATTTTATATTTGGACATCTATAATTGGTTAATTATAATTGTGTTTTAAGTTTATATTAGGAAATATATTTAAGAGATATATTCAAATTACAAATATAACTTTGATTATGTTATTAATTATTGACATAACCGAATAACCAAACTATAAAAGCCGAAATGAATAGAGAATAGAATTGGGTCGCATTTTTCAAAATTAAAAATCAACAAATCTAAACCAAATTTGATGAAATCGAATCGAAAAACTGAATGCACTCCCCTAATTCAACGCGGTCAACTCAAGAATATATATATATATATATATATATATTGAGAGAGATAATAATAATAATAATAATAATAATAATAATAATAATAATAATAACAATAATTTACAAAAAGGTGATTAGATTTCATTTTCTAAATGGTAATGTTGTTTTTAGCGATTAAACATCTCTTTTTCTTTCTTTTTTTCTGAAAGATTATTAGGTAGCTGAGTGCATTGACATGGGTCTAGCTAATTAGTAGCTTAAAGCCAAACTTAACTTTTAATTTCTTTTTTAAATGCAAAGTTATTTCTGGAAAAAAACTTTATTTTTTCTATGGTCTTAAACACACTCTCTCTATATATATATCAAAATATTTTTTAATTTTGTGGTCTAAGCATGTCCATGTGAAAGTTAAATTTAAAAATTGACAAAAAAAAAAAACATTCTTTAATATTTCAAAACGAAGTAAAAGAAAGACACAGTATCATTTTATTTTTTTTGTTAAAAAAAACTTATAATAATTATTACAAAAAAATGAGTCCCTCAAATGAGGCCTAAGATGAATGTCTCATTTTTAAAGGCATTGAACTGCCCCTAGCTGAGTGTACTCACTGGTTAAGTGGGAGAGACAGAGGAGCTAGCTCCATGATCTTCTCCTTATTAGTAATAAATAATAACTAGACACAAGTGCTCGTGTATGCACGAGCTCAATATTGAGGTTTTTTTTACACTTTATGTGATATAGATAAAATTTTGATAGTCAATTAAATTTTAATATGATTTTAAAATATTTTAAGTTGTTAAATATTGTAATTTATAGTACCTTTACGTAATTTTTAAATAATATATATTATTTTCCTTGTTCCAATATATGTGCACAATAGAATTTCAAGAGTCAATATATTGTTAATAGTTAAGATTTATAACACTTTTTACGTAGTTTTCAAATTAAATAATGCATGTTACTTCTTTTGTCTCATTTTATGTGACACGGATAGATTAATTTTATGAACCAACCAATTTTTTTACAAGCAATCGATTTTTTATATGTTTTTTAAAAAATATTTTAAATTGTCAACTATCATAATTTATAGTATCTTTACGCAGTTTTTAAATATACAAAAAAAAATAAAAAAAAATAAGACAAACATATAAAAGCGGAGGAAAAAAAGTAGGGAAATATATATGTTAAGTGCGAAACCACATAGGTAAAGCAGACATGTTGACTGTCACCTGTGTGGTTATCCACACTTATATATAACTACTAGTAGTAGATATATTTAGTAATCACGTAATTTCTTATTAATCTTCAATATGTTTCAACTATTTATTGCATCATCTCATTTTTTGTCTTAATATTTTATTGTTATTTTTTTCTTGCAACCTTTTTCGAATTAACCTCTCTTTTGAATATATTAATCCAATTTTGTCAGAGTTACTTAATAAAAATAAAATATTTTTTATGTAACAAAATGAATAATAACAACTTTTACGTAATAAACACAAAGTTGAATAACAATACCAATTCTATAAGGTATCCTTCTTCATTTTTTCATAAATCAATTAAAACAAGGAAAGTGGAAAACGCAAAAATAAAATAAAAATCGACCCTATAAATACACTAATTCACATAGCCTTCTCTTAACACATTCTATTATTCTTCTGATTCACAATTTAATTAATTTTTATTCTCCAAAAAAAATGGCTTCAAAAAAGTTGATTTTGAAATCATCAGATGGTGATGAATTTGAGATTGAAGAATCGGTTGCGGTTCAGTCTGGAACCATAAAAAATATGGTTGAGGACGATTATACCCTCATCCCGTTGCCTAATGTGAATACTCAAAACCTAATTGTAATTATTGAGTACATGAAAAAGCATGGGGAGAAGACGGATTCAAACGAAGAAGAAATTAAGGAATTTGATAAGGAATTTATGAAGGATAAGAGCTACAAAAACATGTTTGACCTTGTAATTGCGGCAAATTATCTTCACATTAGCGATTTGATAGATTTGTTATGTCAGACAATTGCAGATAGAATTAAGAATAAGTCTGTGAATGCTATTCGTCAGATATTTGGTATTATTAATGATTATACTCCAGAGGAAGAAGAAAAGGTTCGTGAAGAACATAAGTGGGCTCATGAAGGCAATGAAATTGATGAATCTCTTGATTAGATTTTTTAGGTTGATTTAATTTAGTGGTTTTAATTTATTTTTTTGGTCTAGGGTTTTGAGTTTTTTTTGTTGCGTTTAGCTATTGTGGATTCGTATTAATTGTTTCGTGTTTAAATTTAGAGTTTGATTCATATTAAAATTCTAATTTATATACCTTATTTTTGCTTTTGAAAATCAAGTAGTTATATTGTCCATTAACAATTAAAATAAATATCTCAAATGGTGTAACACCCTTCTCATTTTTTTTACTAGCAGATCTTTAAATCTTTATGATTTTGTATCGAATATGTTCTCCATCTTCGAATTTCTTGTTCAATAAGATCATAAATTTCATTGTTTCCGTTTTCAACGTCAAAGCATCAATTAACTCTTTAAACTTGTCAATACAATATAACGAATTCGGTGAAATTCCATAAGTGAACTTGTCAATAAGTTTTAATAAGTAATTAACACTCGAATTATTGTTTATTCTAATTAAGAACCTAAAAATATATTAAAGTGTTCGTATTAAGCTGATCAAACATGGTTGTATTGGGTCATAATTCGTCTACTAGAGATGGGATGGAATAATATAATTCTATTGGATCATACAAATACGTAGTTATTAATTATTAATGAGAAAATTACGCGGTTAAGCAAACTTATACTGCTTAATTAGTCATCATAGCTATAGTTTGATATAATTACCACTCGCGACTAACATTAACCATTAATTACATGGGTTGACTTCGAGTTTGTATAATTAACCACGTTTGTATAATTCGTCATATTTGTATAATTAGCCACGTTTGTATAATTCGTCATATTTGTATAATTTGCAACTAAGAATTCTTCGTTTGATTTGTATATGATGGTTTATATTTGTATATGACGATGATTTCCTTTGGTTTTTCAATTTTATGATCACCATATACATTCAATCTTTTTTTGTATAACTTTTTAAAGTTTGTAACTTTGTATAAACATGTAGTTTTCAGATTTTGTATAATATAATTTACATAATGTACTAATTTGTATAATTGTTTAAAGTTCACATATTTATGTTTGTATCAATTCGTTATTTCGAGTTTTATCAAATTTCCATAATTCCATACTTTGTATTACTCAATTATACAAAAAAAACATGTGAATTATACAAACGTACCCGCAAATTATACAAACGAGATGTGAATTATACATATTATTGCCCTCTCTCGGTCGCCTCTCTCCTCCCTCTCCCAATCTGGCTCACCTCTCTCCTCCTTCTCCCGATCTGGCTCGTATACAATTATTTTGACAGATATACATATACGATTCGCCTCTCTCCATTCTCTGCCCTCTCTCGCTTGCCTCTCTCCTCCCTCTCCCAATCTCGCTCGCCACTCTCCTCCCTATAACATGTAACTACGAATCGTAATTAGCAAACTATAGCTATGGAGCATAATTAAACTATTTTTGAATGGCTATATGTGAAAGTTCTCCATTAATTAAATATATAAATAAACACTTAGCTAATATTAATTAATTATAAAAATAAATAATCTAACAACATATATTGTAATCGTTAAACTCAATGAATGGAAACGAGTCAGATATACCTCTTTATTATTTTATATTGTTTAAACTGATTCCCCATTATATCATTTTGGCTATATGAACCCTTACTATTGATCACATTCAACAATAGTAACCACAAAGACAAATACGATCAGATTTATCTGGACTTAGTATACAACCTGCATTAATTAATTTATCTTTATACTTATCCTTGCAACTAGGCATACAATCTTCATCCACCTTGCATGTTATGTTGAAAATTGGAGTAGCACATTGCAAATCTTTAACTTGATGGTCTTGAGCAATTGTCATGTTAAGAACTATAACAAAAAAAAATTAATAATAATAATAATAATAAAAAAGTTTGTTTCCTTTTAAAAAAGATAAATTTGAAGAGTATATAAAAAAAATAAAGTCTTAAACAAATAAAGACAAATGGTCTAGTGGACAGTGGTACGTAATATATAGTAAATATGAGATTTCGATTTTCAGATGATGTATTTTATAATCATGTAAATTAAAAATTTATTATCAAATAGTGATATTTTTCAAATAAGAGAAAGTTTATTTAAAAATTGACTTTAATACCAATCAGAACAATACCAACATCCGATTTGAAGTCGATTTTTCATTGATATCCCAAAAAAAACTATCTCTAGAGATCAATTTTAGAGATAGGATCAGTCTATATTAAATTGTGATTAGGAATTTCCTCTATTTTAATTTATTTATCCTATTTTAATTTAACAAACAAATTAAAACTGAGAATATCAAATTACAATCTAGCTAATGTATTAAAATGCATGTTAGAAGCATTCATGGAAAATTTTTAAAATAGAAAAAAGACAGTACTAACTTTTCAATTTATATAATATTAATAATTAAATAGATAAAATGTAAACCAAAATATATTTTTTTTCTTTTTAAAAAATGAGGTGTAAATGCACAAACCTGAGAAAAATGTGATAATAAGAAGAAAACAGTAGTAAATTGAAACTTTTGCCATATTTTATACTTTGATGATATATTGTGTCTGTGTTTTTGAGAAAATGTTATGAATTATCTAGCCATGGTTATAATATTTATATATATAAGAAAATATTCGGATAGTTTTCTAATTAAATTGGGATTAAGATAGAGTTATTACATTTAGTCCATTTTATTATGCCTATAAATGTTCAGGAAAGTAACATTAAATGTTTTTGGTCAAAATATATATGTATTTTTTGGTAAGGTTCATATATTACTTATGTAGATTTAATTACTTTTTTATTTTGTTTTATTTATTCAAAACGTCACTCAAACTGTTGTGTGAACCTTAAGTTTGACTCAAAGAAAATACTTTTTTTTTGCCTCGATGAAAAGAAAGGTTAAGTTTTACCACCTTTAATGAAAATTCTTATATCAACAATTAACATATATTTTTGCCTTTGAAATCATAACTCAAATGTATCTAAGAACAAAATTATGTTAAAATTATTTTGATAACATAACCGTTCGATACTGAAATAACTAGTAATAATTCAGCTTTTCAATCATCTCAGTACTGAAATAACTCGTAATATTCAAATTACCCCATACATTAAAGACTTTTTTTTTTTATCAAAAAACATCAAACTACCTTGTAATATAATTTGATCAAACAAATGTTAAGTCTAACAATAGAATTTAACATTTGTAATTTCAAATAAACTTTTAACCTTTTAACAATAATAGTCACAAAGACAAAAACTATGTGGATAATATGGGCTTTTTATACAAGATACACCATATAATTTATCTTGATATTTTCTATGGCAAATCATCAAACAATCTTCCTTCTCCCTGCATTTTACATTGGTCATTGGATCAACACATTGCAAATCATTAACTTGTTGATCTTGGGCAATTGTCTTGCTAAAGACTAACAAAAAAAATATTATTAAAATCAGTAAAAGAATTCAACTCAAAAAGATAAAACTATATTGTTAATTGATTTCTGATATCTTCTCATGGATTATATAACAATAATAACATATTCAGTTATAGTAATAATTACAATTTACAAATGAGGTTCGAAGAGGATATCTCATTACCCCAATCTTTGTAGGATGTAGAGATTATTTCTAATAAATCTCGAATTAAGAAATTTAAATATAACTTATCAATTAAAAAATTATGTACTAAAATGTTTTTTGTAGAAGCATTCTTGATTGAAGAAAAAGATAATAATCCTTCGTTTTCAATTTGTTTGTTCTTCTTTTCTTTTTAATCTATTTTAAAAATATTTTTCTTTTTTGACATTTCTTTAATTTTAATTTCCCACATGATATATTTGTGACCACAAGATTAAAAGATATTTCGGTACATTCTAATATAACAACAACAACATATCAATGAAATTTCACAAATTGAATGTGAGGAGGGTAAAATGTGCGCAAACCTTACCACTACCTCGTAGAGGTAGCGAGACTGTTTTCTAAAGATCCACGACAACAAATCCATGTTTTGATATATTCTGAAACATGTATATCTTTAATGTAAAACTATTTAAAAAGAATTTCCACTTTCTTAAACTTTATACTAATTAAGTCAAAACAGATTAATCAAATTAAAGCTGAGGAAGTACTAACTTTTCAACTAAAATAATATTAGTAGTAATAAAACAGCTAATTAAAATGAAAACAAAAAAATGTTTATTTTTTTAAAGAAAATGAGAGTGTTAATGCACAAACCTGACAAAAACATGATGATGATGATGATAAGAAGAAGACAATAGTAGACTGAAACTTTTGCCATTTATACTTTGATTAATTGTGTCTATGTTATTAATTATTTAATTTAGTCATGGTTCTAATATATAGTACTATTTATATAGTGAAAAATGAATCAGATTGTGATAATATTATTGTTTTAATCCAGTCAAAAATCGAGTATTAAGATTGATTTAATGACATTTAATCCATATTTGTTATTAAGCCCTATAAATGTTTAGGGAGTCTACGTCAAATAATTTTGGTCAAACTATGTATTTTCTGGTCAGATTTATATTTTAGTTACTTAGATTTTACTTAAATTTAGAGATGGATGAGTATTTATCAGACTATATTATTTCAATAAAATAAATATATATATATATATTGAATCCCAAAACACAAAAATAGAGGTTTGTCATAGGCACTACACTTTTATGTATCAAAAGCCCTTCATAAAATCTTGAATCCATCATTACTTATAATTCGATTGAAAAAAATGACATATCTTATAATATTTTAGATAAAATCTAAAGAGAAACAAAGAACAAAAAACGAATAATTTATCGATACAGAAAACATTCCGCATTTAACAATAGTACCAACAAGTACAAATATGAATATGAGCAGGTGTCTTCATCATACAAGCTGAATAATATAAATTTTCTTTATATGTTCCTTGGCAAAGAGGGGTGCAATCTTCATTCACAGCACATGTTACATTGTCAAAATCCTTACTACATTCCTTACGTTGAGCCATTGTTGGGTAAAGAACTACAACAATTAAAAAAATAAATCATTATTATTAAAAAATAATAATGAAGAAATCAAATTCAAGAAAACAAATAAATTTGTAGTTTTTCTTTTTTTTTGAAATTACGCGGATAAGAAAACATATACTATTAGTTAATTAGCAAACATAGCGCTATAGTTTCCATAAATTATCACTCGCAGCATAATTTTAGTTATAATTACGTCTCCTCTCTCCCCTTTTATACATATACAAATACAAATTATACATATACAAATATATACAATTATATGACAGCTATACAAATACAATTAGCCTCTCTCGCTCGCCTCTCTCCTCCCTCTTCCATTCTTGCTCGCTAGATATACAAATACATATGTATATATCAATTGCATATATACAATTATTTTTTGACAGATATACATATTAAATTCACCTCTCTCTCCACTTTCTGCCCTCTCTCCTCCCTTTGTCAATCTCGCTTGCCTCTCTCCTCCCTCTCCCAATCTCGCTCCCTCTCTCCTCTCTAACGTGTAGCTAAGAATCGTAATTAGTAAACTATAGCGATAAATAAAAAAATAATGTGAAAATAAAATAGGAAAGTTTTAATGCACAAACCAGACAGATACAGAATGATAATTAGGAGGAGGCATGAATAGTAGACTGAAATTTTTGCCATTTATAAATACTTTGAACAATAAATATGCTTGTATTTTTTAGAGAATATTGTAAAT
>JAJOOS010005907.1:0-19768 GCA_029582725.1 Solanum chiquidenum
CGCCTACTGGATTAGGGTATAGATGTCATCACGACTTAGATAAAATGGGTTGTGATGAAGGTACATAACCAAAATTTAATAATAATAGTACTATTAGGGTTGTTTGGTTGAGAACAAGTTATCCCAGAATTAATTATTCTGTGATAACTTATCACAACACTATAGTATAAATGGTGCGATAAGTTATCCCAAACACGGCCACCAAACAAAACACCAAATTTTCTTGATCTGAATGAAGTCAATTTTCTGAAAAACATACAAAGTATGGCATTATATACCAATTTCCCAAAAGAAGTAACAACAACAAACCCAGTGAAAACCCACAAGTAGGGCATTTCCCAAAAGAAGAAAAAAAAAACCCGTTCTTGATCTCTAGCAAGAGAAGATTACACTCAATTTTTCCTGGATACAAATAACATAAAAGAAAAAAAAACCAACAATGACAACAACTACCTACTATGCCTCTAACCCAAGTTAGTTGGTTTGTTACAAGACTCCTTAAAAGGCAAGAAAGAACATATACACATAAAAAAAAAAAATAGGAAAGAATTGTTACTGATCTCTGATTTTAGAGAGTTGATCTAAGTTAGATTGGGTACACAAGTTGATGTAAGGGGTAAAAAGATTCAAACCCTAGTTAGACTGGGAGAGATGAGACGAGTAAAAATGAGGAGAGTATACCTGAATTCAGATGCAAAATCGGGTAGTCCAAGCTCTGTACGGAAGAGAATGGACAAAAACGAAAAGAGAGCAAAAAAAAATTGTAGAAAAGAGTTTGGAAGAAGGATATTAATAAAAAAAATTACTAAACAATTTTGTAGAAAAGAGTTGGGAAAAGGATATTAATTAAAAAAAATAAAATAAAAAATACTATATTTATTAAGGTATTAAAAAAATGCGGTGAACGTGGATCGAACACGTGACCTTCAGATCTTCAGTCTGACGCTCTCCCAACTGAGCTATCCCCGCTTGATGACATATTTAACGCAACAAATAATTTAAATCAATAAGAACGAGAATTATTTTTGTTAAAAAGAAATGGAATGTTTCTCTTATTTGGTTAGTAATTGGGACCATGGAGAACAAGGGAAGAGGAAATAAGAGTTGATAAAAGGTTTGGTTTTGTAATTTTTTATAATTTGTTTTTAATTTATATTTTCATAAGAGATTTAATTTTAATACCTAAGAAATTTGAAATAAAAAAAAAAAATTAATTTGTAAGTGATTATAAGAGATCATTTTCACCTTTAGAAGAAGAAAATTAGATTTACTCTTTAGAAGAAGAAAATTAGAATTACTCAATTGCATTGTTATTTTCTCACGTATACTTTTTGGTATAACTTCAAAGAGCAGCGAAAATAAAAACAGAGGAAGCAGTCATGATTTTATGGAGCTTGTGGGAAGTTAGAAATAATTTATGTTGGAATAATAAATAAAATGTGTTTGTTATCATTTTGTACCGTGCAAAGAAAGAGCTGGAGGAATGGAGGACTATCAATACAGGAGCAGAGATGATCGTTGTTGCTGCAAAAATGATTACTAAATGGGAGTGACCTGCTTGAAACAGTTAAATGAAATATTGATGCCCTCTTACGATATCAAAATATCGGTTTGGCGGGGATAGGCATGATGCTACATGATCACTTGGTCAATTTATTACTGGGAGAATTTTATTTCTTGGTTGTGTGGCTAGCCCGTTGTTGACCGAGATCATAGGGTGCGTGAAGCTCTTAGTTGACTAAAGAAACGGTTCGGTAGAACAAGATTGGTCGTAGAAACTGATAAGCTACTTGTGAAGCAAGCTCTGAAAGAAAATTTGGTGAATTACTCTTATTTTGATTCTTTAGGGCCCGTTTGGCCATGTGAATCATGATATGGTATCATGATATGAAATCATGAGATGAAATTGAAGTTTTGTTTGGACATGCGATATGGAATTTTTGTGTTGGATATTTTCTCATAAACATAAAAATCTCATAAGTTGTAAAACTATTAAAATAGCCTCAATTGTTTATTCAATCACATTGTGCAGAGATGAATGCCTATAATTAAACAGTTCTTTGGGATTTTGAGGCTCTCTTTCACTTCCTCGGTAATCTTGCAAATGATAGTGTAGTCCTTTGTATGGAGCTAAAATTCTTTTGTATTTCGAAAATCAGCATCAACAACATAATATTTATCTACCAACAAACATTTTATAAAGAATTATTAAAAGCATATGTGACGTAAATGAGACACCTTTGTGTAAATAAATAATATTTATTCTAAGGATGTAATATAAAGTTACCATATGGTGGAAATGGAAATTATGACGTTGGTTCAACAAGTGCATTCTCAAGTACTTTACTATCATGTACAGTACCTTCCCAACCAACAGCAACAAAGGTAAATCGCATATCAAAATCACAAGCACTTAAGACATTTTGTGATGTTCTTCCTTTGCGATTACGATATGCTTGTTGCACCGCTTTAGGAACATCTCCTTCTATATATGTTCCATCAATCACACCAACACAATCCTATCAAATAAACAATACATCAATATTAGTTTAGTGAACATAAAATAAATTGGAAGCATTATAGAATGCACTTCATAAAAATAATGTTTGTAAGAGTAATAAAAATAGTGCTTCCAAGACAATGCAAAGTCATAAAATAAATATTATCTCTTTAAACAAAGTTGATAGGAAATATGTAATTAAATACTAATAACTTACACATAAAATATAAATGTGCATTTATTAAGGCCATAAAATAAATTTATTACTCAGCAATCGGTTGGTGTGAGTTAAAGTGACTATATGTTGGTAAGAATAATAAATTTTATGTCGGTGAGAATAATAAATTTTAAAAAGTAATAATGTGATTATAATTTTTATTTACATATGAAATAAATGGTTCGTACATATTAATGTGGGGTTGTTTTAACAAAATATAAACTCGTGGATCAATTTTTGTATTAAAATATCTCAAATCATGGCATGAAATTCCCATATAATTACATATCATGGTTTTGGGAGAATATGAAATCACATCTCATGATATGGAATCAGCGTAAAATCGCATGTCCAAATGCTGATTCCATCTCACGATACCATAATGTGATGTGGTATCGCATGGCCAAATGCCTACTTAGTTTTTGATTGTAAAACTCTTATCAAAGAGTTACTTTTTCTCTCTTTGTCGGTTGTTAAGAAATCAACGAATCAGGTTGCTCATTGTCTGCAAAAACACCTGTTTCTATGTCTGGTTTAATGGAGTGACATACTAACCCTCCATCTCTCATTCTCGACATACTTATTTCGATTTGATTTATATACGATGAAAGAATAATTTTTTTAAAAAAAGGAGTGGATTTATGATTTAAAAGTTGTGAATTTCTATAATTATTTCAAATCAACAATGAATAACTAAATTTATCGTCAATTTTTTATAAATATGTGATGAATTTCTTAATGTATATGTATTATAAATTTTGAATCAAAATTTAAAAATTGAACCCATAATCTGACACTATAAATCTACAATCCTTTATGGAGGATCAATCTATTCCTTTTTAGATGAAAATTTTCAAAATAAAAATTTATATACCTAAAAATTAGATAAAATAGTATAAATCTATAATCAACATTAAAATAAAAGAAAAAGTTTCCAACGGTGCAATTAAATGAAGACCATTGAATTTGTGTCGCCCGCCGGCGAGTTGCGAGTATGGTAGTTGGAAGGGAAAGTATATATACGTGGGAAATAAGCAAGGAACGTGGCCATGGCTGAATCTTGTATATCCTTGCATAATTAATTATTACTATATTAAGCTGAATTTGTACTCTACTTCTCTACCGCATTTCATCGAACACTTGAAAGGTTATGGCGGTAAAGGAAGACAAAAAGCCATCAGTAGAGATCAACAATCTCAAATTCACCTACCCTGGTATCGATGGACATCCGCCTCCCGGATCTACCCCTTTGATAGATGATTTCAACCTTACCCTGTATCCCGGTGATCGATGCCTTCTTGTCGGATCTAATGGCGCAGGTTCTAATTCTATTCCTATTCCGCACATTGAAATTTTGAATTAATCAAGAATTCAAAAGGGGTTACTTTAAACTTGTTTCTCGTTGCTGCTATCTCCAATTCCGAATTTTTGGGGTGCCTTTGGGCTTTGGTATTGATGAAAATGTGTTATTCTTGTTAAAAAAAAAAAATTATTCATGTTTACACCGTTTGATTAGATATACAAGGTGCTAATCCGGGGTAATTGTATAATGTACAGGATAAGATATAAGGATAGTGTTTTAACATACTTTTTTTTTTGTATGGAAGATTGACAACAATTTTTAGATGTCTATTGTAGTGAGCATATGGAGTAAGAATTGTCATATTTGTACAGAAAAATGATTTGCCTTCTAAGGGAGCGAATGTCATCTTTGATTATTTTGGTTGAAAATGTAGAAAATATAGCTGACCAAACTCAGAATAAACATTTTTCGCCCTACCAAAGGCACCCTTAATAGGATGTTTGATTGAGATCTGAGAGACATGCTCTTTTGATAGGGAAGACTACAATTCTGAAGATATTGGGAGGAAAGCATATGGTAGAACCAGACATGGTCAGAGTGCTTGGAAGATCCGCATTTCATGACACTGCTTTAACGGCTTCTGGAGATCTCAGTTATCTTGGTGGAGAGGTATCTCTTCTCTTGCTTTGCTCCTTCACTATCTTTTCATGGTTTATTATATTTTGAGGACTGTTCGCTTATTTAGTTTGTTAATTGCATGTATTGGAACTTGGCAGTGTCGTCTTATGTAAGAATTGAATAAATTCCAGCAGAACTAAGTGCTCTTCTGTTATGTTTAACTAAGGTTACGTTCTTGCTTAGTTGGAATTCTATTTGGAATCAGCTTCAAAATTCAATCTCTGTAACATGGTTTCCCTCATTTATTTGTTGCTAGTTTCTACATGTAATATGGTACTTTTCAAGAAGATTTTAGTTATAGAAGTAATATGCTATGACAGTGCCAACATCTTGTTTACACTTGATTAAACCTGTTTCCTGAAATGACAAACATGCCACATCTTTTAAATGAACTTGTGCATTCGGAAATTGATTACCAAAGTAGAAAACTAAGTTCTGCTGTGCTTTCTGTTTTGCAGTGGAGGAGAGAAGTTGCGTTTGCTGGATTTGAGGTGCCTATCCAAATGGATGTTTCTGCTGAGAAAATGATTTTTGGGGTTCCAGGAACTGATCCACAAAGACGAGATGAACTCATTAAGGTACAGATAAAAATGAGCAATTGTTATCTGCGTGAAATTCAACAAAGTCCCATGGGTAACTCAAAAAGAATGTATCGTATATTCTGCTAGTGTTTTAAGGTAAACTGAAAGGTGTAGACCATATGCTAAAGCCTGGAAAAACTCTCTCTCTCTCTCTCTCTCTTCTTACTAATTTTCCAGGCTTAATCAGAACTCTGTCTCTCATGACAAGTAGGAGTGCTCTAACTTTGTACCATGATAAAAATTGCTAATGGGAATAAATAAATACACACAAACATGCACAACAAACTAAGGAAGGAAGTTTAGACCTCTTAACTTTTTCGGGTGGGTATTACCTTTTACAGTAATTTATCTTCGATAAAAGCCGATTGTGGTGAACTCATCTAATATGCAAACAACTAAATCAGCATATGTTAAAATTCTTAATCTTATGCCTATGAAGGTTCTTGGTATCGATCTGTCCTGGAGAATGCACAGATCATCTGATGGGCAAAGAAGAAGAGTGCAGATATGTATGGGTCTTCTGAAACCATTCAAGGTATATCTGTAAATACTTTCACCAAGTGAAAAGCATTACCTTTTAACTGTTACAAATTACTTGAAGACAATGTTGACACAAGATAGAACCCTGCTTGTCTAGGTACTACTTCTCGATGAGATAACAGTTGATCTGGATGTTCTTGCAAGGGCTGATCTTTTGAAATTTCTGATCAAAGAATGTGAAGAGCGAGGCGCTACAATAATTTATGCAACACACATTTTTGATGGTCTTGAGAACTGGCCTTCTCATTTAGTAAGAGCTGATTCTTACTTACCTCTTGCTTTATCTTTGGATCTTGAGATAAATACCTATTAGAAGATCTGAGACAACCCAATTGAAGTATTTTGAGAAATTGAGAATCAGAACGTGCATAACCCAATATCATCATACTTACATTCCTTTTCAAGTTTGCATTTGTTCCTTTGAAGGATTGTTCAAAAAGTTAAGGATTAGCTTCTTAAAAAATTAACAAAGTGATGGTTAAAATAATTGTTTTATTTGCAGATATATGTGGCTCATGGGAAGCTGCAATTAGCAATGCCAATGGACAAGGTGAAGCAGATCAGCAATTTATCACTAATGGTAAGTTCTGGTGTATTTAGAAAATGTAAAATCTAAAATAGAACCTCATTCAGGTTTTCTTTGAAACTCAAACATGTTTCCTCTCATACTCTTAGCTAGAGGTCCACATTGATAGATGATCTGATTTCATCTAATACCTGGACATTATGACTGAATCATATGATATATACTGTGGCAATTTTTCTCATTTCGACTTTGCATGGTCGTTCTACCTGGATATACAGAGGACAGTAGAGAGATGGCTGAGGAAAGAAAGAGACGAGGAGAGGAAACGAAGGAAAGAGAGGAAGGCAAAGGGCCTTCCGGAATATGAAAAACAAGTTGAAGGCACTCGAGTGATAGGGGGAGATCCAGGTCGTGCTGCTGGTCGTCCATTAAACAATGGTTGGGCCGGTGGAACACTACATTCTACTATTGCTGGCGAAGAAAATTTTTTCTTAAGCTCAAACCGTGTTCTAAGATAAAGAGAACTGATGCACATTTCTTTGGAACTGGTGTCAACGTACTTTACCATTTCATTCTTTCTGGTCAGATGACCATGAAACTAGGACTAATAAAATTTTAAATTTGTAGAATAGAATTATCTCTGTTCATTTGGTTTGTATACGTATCTCCTATTCTCTATATGTTCTTGTGGGGAATAATAAGTTGGTGTAATCTTACAAATTGAATAGGTTAAATTATGTTTTTTCAAGTTATGATTGAAGTTTCATGCTTTTATAGAACACCTGTACGATATTACGAAATTCCTGAGCAAGTCAACCAAAAATTTGAATTATGGAGAAGAATGAAGAATGGGTATTGAGGATAGACAGAATATATATACATATATTGCACAACTCATATAAAGTAATGAAGTAAGCGGGAGGTTTACAGTGTGGGAAATTGCACAACCAAAAGTTGGAAGTGTTTAGGAAGGTGTTGTGCATTGCAAGAATCCTACCAAAGTGGAAGACAAACTTTATAAATGGGTGTGAAACAAGCTATTATATGATATATGAGGGTAAATATTAGGTCTTTCATGGCCAACATATATACAAGAAGAGTACAACAACAAAAAAATGGGGCTGCATTGGATGATTTGATGTGTAAGTTGTAACTAGGGGTGGCAAATGGGCGGGTTAGGTAAAATATGGGCGGGTTGAAAATGGGTCAACATAAAATGGGTAATAATTCAATCCGCCCATATTTGATATGGGTAAAATACTAGTTTATCCATATTTTCATGAGTAAATAGCACTCTACTTAAGAATTCAACATGGAGAAAATAATTTAGTCTTTTTTTAGATGAAAAATGCTTCATTTAGTTTTATTGTTTCATAAAAGTCAAAAAAAAAAATCATATAACTTTTCAATATAAAATAAAATTATGTAATAACAAGAAGAAAATAGTTTTAATTTCAAAGTAAATGAATATTTGCATTTTAGAACTAAAACATGCTTAATGCACTTTAAGCAATGTCAATACTAATACATGATTTGCTTATTTTACACTATGTATTTATTATCCAATATAAAATTAGACAAATAAAAAAATATAATTATAAGTAACAAAAGAAATGTACATTTAAAATATATATTTTTAGAGGGCCAAAGACTTCACCTTTTCAATTATAGTGAAAAATAATTAGTTCTATAGAAGAACATAAAAAGCAAGAGAAATTACAATATTTTTAGTGATATCATGAATTTATAGTGAATAAAATTAGAAGCTTAACTCATTTGACTAATCCATATTTTAACGCACACCTTCAGGTGCATAAGTAATGTCATGTATTGACGGTTCTAAAATTGCGTGAATAATACAAGTCATAGATTTACTCAGAATAGAACTAGTTCAGGTTGACAGTAGATGAGACACTAGTAGTAACTGGCTGTCAGTTTATGGTTTGTAGAGTAAAATTATCACAAGTCTGCTCTGAAAGCTAAAAATCATTGAACTTCATTTGTCATAGTGCAAGGCCTAAACTTCTCAACCAAACAAAATAGTTCCAACTGAATTTTGTTTAGTTGAGATAGTAAAGACCTGCTCACCAGCAGTATAGAAAAGCAGCACCAAGTCTTAATTTAAACAAAATGCTGAAAGCGGGATAATTGAGAATATGTAAAAACCCAGAGTGTAAAATATTACATGAATTCAACTAAAGTTACTGTAAAGTAACATTCTTTTAAAGAAAGGAAAAATGTACTTAAAAAAATATAGTGATAAGTGGATCTATCTCGCATAAGAAAGATCAGCAGGTGCACAAGTGCTCTAGACATTGTTGAAGTCTATATTGACAAAAATATAGCTGCAAAAATCATGTTCAACCCTGCAAAAATAAGGTCATTGGAAAATTAGAGCAAATTTAAGTGAAATAAAATCTAATCTGATAATGCGCTCGCTCGCTCCCATACCTTGTTTGCAATGTTGTTTGAGAGCCAGTCAAGCCCCTCATACAACCCTTCTCCAGAGGTAGCACATGTGCTCTGAATGTACCTGTAATAGAAAGTCATAGATTCAGCATTTGGTAGCACATACAAGCCATATCAATCTCCAGCACCATGCTCAATTAGCACATATACTTGATTATCTTACAAATAAGGGAACACCAAATAGTACATACCAGTGGCGTTGACGGAGGGAGTGCAAACCAAGCTTGTCGGTAATCTCAGCAGCATTCATAGCATTTGGAAGATCTTGCTTGTTAGCAAACACAAGCAGCACAGCATCCCTCAGTTCATCCTATCCATACATTACAAAATTCATTCAAAATAAGGTATGAGTGAAAGGAACCAACCCCAAGATGCTAATTAAGAACAGAAAGTTGGTAAATACAGATCAGTTCAGACTTTCAAGTGCTCCATGGGCCCATTTCCGGATGTATCTTGCGTATACCACCAGACATGGGCCACCCCCCAAGACACAATATAATCTTAAAAGAAAGAACAAGGGTGTGTGATGCATACCTCATTCAACATCCGATGCAGCTCATCTCTAGCCTCAACAACACGGTCACGATCATTACTATCAACCACAAAGATAAGTCCTTGTGTGTTTTGGAAGTAATGCCTCCACAATGGTCTGATCTGGAAGTGCAAAAATATTGACAAGGAACAACAGACAACATAAAGTATGTCAATATCCGAAAGAAGTCATGCCATAGAAGTCATTGCATGTCTGCAGATTTTAGATAAGTATGTACTTGATAGCAGCAGAGCACACTAGAATTCAATGATACGGAACAAAATATCATATCCTGGTTTTATAATTCTGCTATTCTGGTGAGTATGAACATTTAGTGAAAAATCAGAAAAATGAGCATGATGAATCTGAAATACTAGTAAGATAAAGAAAATATAATTCCAAAACCAGAAATGCTCTTTCTATAACTTGCAAGTTGAAATAAGGTCAGTGTGAAGTCAGCCAAACTCAAAGTAGAAGAACTTGCAATCATCTTCTAATGTCAGATACTGAAAAGAGCATAGCACTTTGGTTTAAGGCACTAAGTACCTTGTCCTGACCCCCCACATCCCAGACAGTGAAGCTTATGTTCTTGTATTCAACAGTCTCCACATTGAATCCTGATAAAGAAAGAGTTATTGCAGATAACATTAAGAGAAATAGGTTGAATCAGTACAAATAAGACAAACGTGTCAGCAGAACAACCATGCTTCTAGAAACAGAGGACATAATTGTGGTGCATAGCTGTTTGCAGCAGTAATTGGATCTAGAATATTAAATATTTATTGAAACAGAACATCAGACATCTTGAAGGGTTCCTTGTATCTTACTACATGCTGAAGATGGAAGTTTGGCATGCTCTGAATTATCAACAAATATTCGGGATGTCTCTTGAATATATAATTTGCTGAAGAAAATGACCAATGAAGAAAATGGGACCCTTTAACCTTATGACCAGGTGTTTTCTATGTCGCTGTTTGAAGTTAAGCTCTCTTTACGGTTTTACAACTGGTAATAGAAGGTTAGTCCCTGCAGTAAGACAGTGTGATTTTCATTTGCCACTAGGTTCTAGAGAGATTAAGTCAGTCTGCAGAAAGGAGGAGCGCTCGCAAGAATATTGCTGAAGAATCAGTTAGATTTGTTTTTTGTGGGGTCAGTTGATATCTTCTGTTTAAAGTAATAAATTTTGCTGACAAGAAGATAGTTTGATTATTGACTTGTCTAGTTTGGAATTTAATTGGTCGTTAAACCAATGTGTTCAACAAGCTCTACTACTATATAGTATTCCATTGGAGGTTATTGCAAAGAAACTCTGTAATTCTATTGATCGGGCAATGGACGTTTTGGGGATGGCACATGACTGTTCCATTATTCTTATCAAAAGTGTGTAATGGAGTGATGAAGCCTGCTCACTTGCGAACTTCTAAGGATGTTTTGTATTCACATGGATACTTAAGGGTGTAGCTTAAATTGTGGTTTAATATAGAGATGTTTAGGCAGAAACTCGAATAGCAGCAGAAACTACTCATAACAAAAACATAACGACAGTGTTCCGATCATAACGATACATCAGTTCTGCAAGCAATAAAACATCTATAGTACACACAACATAAATTACCAATGGTAGGAATAGTGGTAACAATCTCTCCCAGCTTGAGCTTGTACAATATGGTGGTTTTACCAGCTGCATCAAGACCCACCATCAGAATACGCATCTCCTTCTTGGCAAACAGCCGACTGAAAAGCTTCCCGAATGATAAACCCATCTTTTTTCAATGCCTGTTGGACCAAAATTAAGATTAAATTACCACACACATTCATCTATCAAGCTTAAGACAGCATATTTTATTGCATCAAGAGGTTACATAAATGCACAATCATTAGATAATGAGGACAAAACTGTGATCTTAAGCCAACATAAATCCAAATTATGGCGTGGTACTCCTCTAAACATACTGATCAAAAGAGCAACTATTGGATCTTTATCAAAAAAGATTTCATCATAAATCCTTTATTCATCGAGAGGTCCAGTAGCAACAAGTTTAACAATCAAAAATCAAGAACCCCTCTACTTAAATCGGATCTTGGGCAATGACAATCCGGATCCATTTATCAAAAAGAAGAAGAACCCAAATCAAGATCCAAAAAGAAGAAGAACCCAGATGAATAAAGCATACGGAGATCAAATCAATAGAATAAAAATACAAGAAATCAAAGAAAGATGAAAACTTTATCAAATTCCCAGATCCAAAAAGCCAAAATCCAGATCTCCAATTCAACAAACTTTTCAATCAATAAAGAGATACATACATAAACTTTGTCAAATCAATTGTTATGAACCAAACGACGTGTGTGTGAGAGATATGTAATACAAAGGAAATGGAGGAGAGATATCTTACGGTGATGAAGAAGGAATCACAGAGAGAGAGAGGGGGCAGTAGATCTAGAAAAAGACTGCCCTTTGGAACTTCTCTTCTTGTTTTAGCGAAAGCCTCACGTATTTTAATGTCACAATTTTGAATTTTCAAATATTAAGTTACAGAATTGGATTCCTTCTTTTATTAGGCTTGTTTTCACCATATATTATTAGAGTATTTCGGTTGAAATTTTTGAATATCAAATTGTATTCGATTGTAATTTTTGTAAATAATATTTGTGTATAAAATATAATTTACATCCCTTGATTTCTAGAAATTAATAAAATCATTCAAGTTAACTAATTTACTTTAAGCAATCAACAAAATTTGCTCTAAAAAGTAATATCACATAATGAATAGTTAAGTGATGTTATAAATTAGATCTCATATACAAGATATTATATGTTATTACTCTTCGTCATTTTTTAAATATTATTATACAAATTTATTTTTTGATTATTATTATACATAGCACGATAAATGAGCGTTTTTAATATTCACCCGTATATATGAGATTTGACTTGGAAAAATAAATCCTGAGGAGAAGAAATTGTCATTGAGGGATTTTATCATAGAAAAGTTGGTAGTTATTGATGGTTGGGTATTTATGATGGTTGATGGTTGATATAAATATGGGGTTGTTTAAGCTTAAATTTGAAATTTTGAAAAAAGATTATCATGTCATCAAAGTTGTAGTTTAGTATTATCACCGAGTGAAAAATTAAAGTAAAGGTACATGTTAATGTGATAAAAATATAGTAATGATATACCGTAAACTCTTTAAAGTATTTGCAAACTATAAAACCAAAAAAAAAGATAAAAAGTAGGTGATATTATACAAAATTGAAAGCAAAACATGAAGACTTAATAATATATGTACCTGATAATATTCTAATTTAGTAAATAAATTCTCAATTCGAGTACATGTTATAATTATAATCAAATGAATCGAATTAGAAATTAAGAAAATGTATCAGAGCATGTAAACAAACAATCAAGACTTAAACCACGTGGAATAAAAATTGCTCTTGTGACAAACAAAAACGAGTCTAAATTTTACTTCCTCGGTTTCAATTTATTTGTCACTTTTTATTTTTTGAGAGTAAAACAATTTAAGTTTGATCGAGAATTTGCGCATAGAATTTTCAAATTTTTTGAAATGAAATTTATATATTTATAAACTAGGTAAAAAGTACTATAAGTCACAATAATTGATAATTCAAAATGTTTAAAAAAATTATGAAAAACTTACTGTCAAAGATAAATTTATTTGAATCTCGAAATTTGAAAAGTGTCACCAAGAGGAGAGAGAAAGTACCTTTTAAAAATTAAAATCATTGGCTTTTAATTTGTTCCATTTTCTTTAAAAATAAAATAAAATTTGAATGTATCAAGATATAACAATGAAAAGAGGTCATTATATTTGTGAACCAAGAACAATGGTAATGATGTAATGATACAACAAAGTTTTTAGGGTTGCTCAGCTAAATAATACTCTTCTACAACTACTTGATAAAGTCCATGCATTTTTAATGCTGCAACTGCATTTCCATGTCCTTTTTCTGTTTTTCTTTATCAATATCACCAATTTCTTCATCAAATTCTATTGGAAGCTTCAACTCGTTATTTTTCCCCCAAAGTACTCCATAAAGTCCCAATACTATCAGAATTGACCCTACAACCCTGAAAGTAATTACCAAAAATACACATTAATTAATTAGTTCAAATAATGACGATGAGTCGATGAATTTAATAATTAACTTACGTTCCGATGTAGATTTTCTCTTGAAGCAAACCCCAGCTGAGAATAGCTACAATTACTAGCAATAATGGATTGAATACTGAAACATACAATGGACCTTTTCTTTCTATGCACCATGACATTAAGCAGTAAGCTAATGCAGTGCACACCACTCCCTGTAATTTTATATTAAAGTAACGCATTATTAATTAGCCACACTTTTTTACACAATCAATATATTTTAACATGCTATAGTGTATATAAATTAAATACGTACCGAGTAAATAGAAGAGACAGCTCTGATGCTATGGCTCAAAGACCAATCAGATATATTATGATCAAAGCAAATTCCAACAATCACACATTGAAAACTAGCCATTAGACACATCAAAGCTGAGCTAGAATAAGGAGCTGCATACACCATGCTTAGTTTTGCCTGACCAAAAATAATAATAATAACATTTCAATTGAAAAATCATAAGAATTAAAATATTGATGAAAATAAAATTTGTTACCTGAAGGATGGACCAAATTCCCCAAGAAACAGCACTAATAATGAGTAGAAAAGGACCTAATATGAAATTTCCATGGCTTGTGGTGCTTTTATTTTGTGTCATGTCTTGTGCATATTTCCAATGGATGTTTGGTTGATCAATTGGAACAATAGATCCATGGTAAAATGACAATAACATAGCACCTCCTACACATAATATTGTTCCTAACATCTTTGCTTGCCCTGCTTTACTCCCAAGTCCCACTCTTTCTAGCCTGTCAAAATTTAAAAGTTTGAATCTCGAAATTTCAATGACTACTTAATTAAGTAACTAATGAGGTCATGATGATGATTACCCAAAAGGAATAGCTAGAAGAAAAGTGACAGCTGGGGTTAGATTTGACAAAGCACATGAAATAGTTGGAGTTGTATTCTTGAGGCCAACAAAGTATGTTATTTGGTTCATACTAACCCTGCAAAATCATATCATCAGATTTTTACTTTATAATTTCAAAGCAAAAATTGTATATCTAATTTGAAACTAAAGTTGAAGACGTGACTCACCCAAAAATAGAGCACAAGAAAATCTGGAAAAGGATGGATGGGGTTAACTTTGGCCTTGTTTTTCTGCACAAAACATATACGTAAAAACGTAACCCACTTCAAATATTAAATGAAAATAGAAAGAAAAAAGAAAAAAAAATTAGTGTCCAATGCAAAAATATTTTGTACAACTAATAAGTTGATTAGTGCTATATTTATTTCTTACTATATCATTTTCCTAGCGTTATGTGATTATATTTCTGGCTAAACTAGACTAGATAACAAAAAAAAAAAAGGAAATAACAAAGACTATATATTAATCAACCTAATAATACCCCTAACATGAAATCTTGTTGATTTGTTTCTTCCATTTTCTTTCTCCTTCACAATGAAAAAGATACATACCTTTTTAACCAAAAAATAAAATAAAAGATAAAGATGATACTAAAGAAATCAAGAAAATGCAAGATTCTAGGCATAAAGAAGGTGGAAATGAAGAAGCAAGCTAGTTAAGCCATGTCTATTTCGTGAACCATTTGCATGGTTCCAAGAATATATATAAAAAATCATGAAAAAATCACCCAAACAACAATAATATGCATGCAATTTAAGCTTTAAAATTCTTGGAGAAAGAGAAAATAGAAGCCATAAATGGTAGATATACTTTTACAGAGTGTAGAGTATAAAGTTTGTACCTTTCCAAGAAATATGCAAATGGTGCAATTGCAATGGTAGCAAATATTTGTCTGTAAGCTACATGAACAAAAGGGTTCATGCCTGAATCCATTGCAAGCTTTGAAATAATATTCATCCCTGCATACCCTAATTGTACAATCACCATAGTCAAGAAAGGCAACAACTCATTCCCCATATTTATTCTTCTTCTCCAAATTCACAACTTCTTCTTGAGAATAAACAAGAAGAAAATGAATATGAAGAAAGAAGAGAAATGAAAGATTAAAGAAAAGGGGTTAGTTTTATAATGAGAAGTGTTTGTCATGTGTCATATTTATATGTATAAGAAAATTAAAGGGCTTTTGTGAAGTTCAAGAAATGACCTGTATACTGAGAGAAAAAAAAACAAGAACCGTCGATAGGGTGTGGGGTAGTAGGGGTGGGGGTAGGGTGGAGAGAGACGAATCCAAGATTTAAAGTGTTAGACTGTTACATTAATATTCTCAAATTAACTTATAGTTATAATTGAGTTCACAATTAAATATTTGTAACATTTTAGTGAAATTTTCAACATATACAAGGTACAAGTAAAACCTATTGAGTACTTGAGGTGTGTCGATTGACACCCCTTTATCAGTTTTTTTTTTTATACTTTTTCATAATTTTACTTTAAATTCACTCGGTCACTACCTTAGGTAGGAATAGGGTGGGTGGGGGTGGTTTCTTGTAAGACATGGTAGCTTATTTTCATGCGTAGAACTTGCCATTAAATTGTTACATAAGATCAAGAATATTGAGGAGAATAAAGTAGCTTTCAGTTAATAGTATCTTTGGTGATTGCCAGCTTTGGCCTCTTTTTGCATAAGCTTACAGCAATCAAATTCTATTACATTTTGCCATCTCAGCAGCTTCGACTAAAAGCAATTTTCTGTATGTCACCAAAAGCATGGAGAGTACATTTGACGGTTTCATTTCATTTTTTTGTTTGGACTTGTGTTCCAATTCAATTTATTTTAATACAATAATTAACAATCTAGTGTAATCCCATAAATAATGTTGAGAGGGGGTGATGTGTATAAGATATATATTACTATCTAATTTAACGACTTAGTGATATACAATTTGTATTAGACCATCTGTATAAAAAAATTAAACTCATTTTGTCATCTATCTGGGTATAATATATAAAACAACAAAAAAGTGGATTTTGTTCTTCTTTTTCTTCTTAACGGGTTTGGAAGAAATAAATGATTGTTTTTGTCTTCAAGAATCATTGGAATGAATATATATATTGGCTTATCTATGAAAGGAATTAAGTATAGTCTTTTTTTATTTATTTGTTAAGTATATTGTTGGGTGTACGAATAAAGTCTCATATTAATAGCTGAAAAGATTGAGAAACTATATATAAGATGTAAAATTTCTAAATGATGTGAGACCTTTTAGAAAAAATCGTGCGGATTTGACTTAAAGCAACAATATCACACCATATTGCAAGTTTCTTTGGGCTGATTTAGCTCAACAATTGGTATTAACGCAGTTAGGTTCAGGTTGAGATTGTTGGGTGTGTAACAAAGTCACACATTATAGCTGAAAAGATTGAAAAGCTACATATAAAATGTACAATTTTTTAATAATATGAGATCTCAAAAAAAATCATGTGAACTTGACTCAAAACGAATAATATAATCACACCACGTTAAAAGTTTGAATTGATTAATTAGCCCAATATATATATTCTCTTCTTCTTTTTTTTCTTGATAGGATTTTATTGAATAATTTAGAGGACGTGGAGATGGTGATGACAATGACAATGTGATAACTTACGTCATTGTTATAAATGAAGAGAACCCACGCATTTCTTAGGAGGTTACGATATTGTAAAACGTTTCTTTACAATCATTCATGTAAGGTAGACATGCATTATATTATCACGAGAGGTTAACACATTGATGCAAGATCCACGTTCAAACCAACTAAAGTTAACAATTCCTTATTGGGAAGAAGAAACTATATAGTATTAAAAATGTATTTGAAAAAAGAACAATGAAACATATGTAAGTTGTAACGATCTAAAAGTTACAATTTTATGTACAATATTTTGAAAGATGACAGAGGCAATCACCTAAAAAAAGTTTTACTAAGAAAATTTTAGAATATAAAGAAGTAAATATCTGAACAAAAAAAAGTCTAAAATAAAATAAATAAATTGAAACGAAAAAATAATAATTTCGAGATCCCCATTTAAAATACTATTTAAAAGATAAAAAATTTTAAAATGTTATAGTTCACTTGGAGACGAAGGTATCACATTATTCAGGTGAGGGATTGTTCTCTCGTGACGTATGAAATACGCTTTTGAAATCAAAACAGCTAGCTTAGCTTGTTTAATTTGTTCTTATATATCATAATTTAATTAATTCTATTCTACTAAAACTAAAAAAAGGCACATAATAAACAAAATTTAATTCAATTTGTACTTACCACCATGCATGCAACAATTAGAAGTAACAATCAATATAACACATCATCCAACTATACAATTAGAGAAAGTTAATAGGAATATTATAATTCACACGTTTCTGTGAAACTCATCAACCAAAGAAAAAACGTACACTTCATATATAGTGTAATATATATTTATATATCAACATGAGTTAGTGGTACAGTGATGAAACTGCTTCATTCTTAACTAGAAGTTTCGGGTTTGAGCGTTGGATATAGAGAAAATCTCATTGACAGCGTGTCACTCCTGAATAGACCTTACAGTGCATGATCTAGATTTAGTCAGGACTCCAACGTGACCTCCGAATATCCGGTGTGAAACAAAAAAAATTGAATATGTATATAATATCTATTGCAATGATGATCATATTTTTAATTAATTATTGGGTAATTAATTTGGGAAGCAACCATATATGCATGACAATTCAGATTGGGACCCTCGTCCTGTATATATCCCGTGACTCAGCTTGCGTTGTGCGTCTCCATTTTGCTTACGTTTCTTATGTTTGTATATTTCAAATGATTTTCTAGCAAGAGTTTAAAATGCTTATTAGCTATTAAAAATTTATAAAATAATTATTAAAACTTAGTAAAATTTAGATAAATTGAGTTTTAATTCATATTTAAATTCATTTCAGTTAAAATAATTGTTAAGATTTTTTTTATTAATTCAACTTAATTTGATCCATTCAAATTTAATTTAATTTGTTTATTTGATATTTTAGCTACCAGTGTCTTAAAATAGTCTATTAGTTGGGAGGCGATAGCCTTTCTCTAATTTTTATTTTAATTTTGCTTTGTCTTTATTATAATTTCCTTTTTGTTGTAATATTATTATTTGAAGGAGATGAGTCTTTTGCCCCTTTTTATGCTGATTAAATGACAAAAAAGAACGGCTAATATTTGACATTATAAATATTGCTCCTTACGTTTTCTCCCCATCACACAAAATGTTCTCATCATCACAAATTTCATGTTTGAATTCATAATTAAAATTCATTTTATTTTTTTATTTTCTAAAAAATAAAATTGTATCAATTAAATTAAAACAAAGAAAATAAAAGAGTAGATATGGCCCAAGTCCAGAATGATTATGCTCAAAGTTGTAGCCCCCTCTTGTTTGGGTTAATTTAAAAAATTACCCTAAGTCCTAAGATGAGTTGGTCTTAATATTTTGTCTCTGGAATCTTATAAAATTAATCAATTTTAAGTTTTTGGGATCGCTTAACTATTTTATTTTATTTTTAAAATAATAACCTTTGTTTAAAATATATTTATTTTTCTCCATAAGACAAACAATCAGAATATTTTAAAACAGTGAACATGCTCTAAAGGCTTGCCTTATAAGCAAAAAATTAGAACTTAGGTATGTTGTCATCAAGCATAAATCATAATTTCTAACTTTTATCCATGAGATAGACGTTTAAGATATTTTAAGATAATGAACCTATTCAATTGACAAAAATTTATGCCTTATAGGCAAACATAGAACTAAAGTATGTTACTTAAATTCGAACTTTTATCCATAAATCAGATGTTCAACATATTTCAAGACATTAAATTTGTTCAATTGACCAAAAATTCATCGTTACAGACAAATGTAGAATTCATGCATATTGAGCAATATAAATTCTTCCTAGCTATTTCGTTTTTAAAAGTTAAGATCAGCTTTTAAAAAAATTATCAAGTAAGAAACAAAAACTGAAGATCGAACACACCCCTTCTTCCCCTCTCCTTGTAATAGGGGTGTACTAAACCGAATCAAATCGAAAATCGAGTCAAATCGGAAAAAAACTCGATTTGTGGTTTGGTATTGAAAAAAAAATCCCGACTATATTTGGATTGATTTGGTTTTAACTAAAAAAAATCAACCCGAGACCAAACCAACCCGACATTATATATGTAATTTTAAAATTTTATTTTATACATAAATATATTTACTTTGATATAATTTTAAAATATTTCTTATACTTTTTCATAGTTTTTATCTTTTAATATATTATTTCAAGTTTGAAACTTAGAATTCTGAATGGTTCAATAAAGATTATAGT